>BQNB010100287.1:0-23899 GCA_026074375.1 Tanacetum coccineum | reverse complement strand
CCTGCAGCGGTCATTATGAGGACACAAGCCCAACACGGGGAGGCTATACGATGCATACAAGAGCATTTAATAGGAGTACCCATACATGAGGAGCTGACGGCTCTAAGATTTAGGGCAGACATTACTGAGGCAGAAAATGCTTCATTGCGAGCTAGGATCAAGACTACAGAGGCAATCGAGAAGATTACTCGTAACCGTAAGAGACAGGCTCGTATTAAGATTGAGCAGCAGTTAGTTGCGGTTAAAGAGTCCCAGCGTCAGGACCGAGAGGACTTTAGGAAACTCAAGGAGCTCATGACCAGTCAGCTCAAACGGCACTCACAGATATATTGCTTCATGATTTATGTACTAGCTTGTACTGGAGATTTTTAGTATTAAGAAAACATGTAGTCTTTTGGTAGGAAGAAACAATAAACCCAATTATCTATCAAATTATGGTATTATGAAAACTTCGTCAATTTTATTTCAGCTCTCTATTATCCATGCAAACCGCTTACTAAAACATTATGATTTTATGAAACACATCACTATCACACGCTAAACTATTTAGCTATCCCTCATAAACTATTTCCATGGTCAATTTTTAAAACTATTTTGTTGTAGATTCGTAAACAATTGGTTATCACAACATATACTCCTTACTATTACATTATGAACTGACACGTGATTCCTTCGAAGTTTATTTTGATACCACGTCATGAACAATTTTAGTATTGTCTCATAAACAAAGTCGATGTCATTAACAAACTACATAACTATCGATTGATAAACTATCATTTTATAAACCATCTTACTATCGTTGATAAATTATCTTACCAATCGTTCAATAAACTAACATTTTATAAACTATTCTCAATCATTTCACAAATACCTTATAAATTACCTTCTTGACATCTTATATACTATTTTGCAATCATCTTAAAAACTACGTTACTATCACTTTATGAAGTATCTTGTTCTTACCTTATGAAACCATTTCTCATCACATAAATTATTTTATTATCAACTCATAAGTCATTTAGCTATCGTCTTGAAAACCATCATACGATTTCTCGCAAACCATTTTATTGTCATCCTATCAACAACCTTGCATCCACCTTGTGAATCATTTTGTCATCTTATAAAACTCTTTGATACTTCTTTATACATAACACAATTTTGACGAAAATGAGCATCGCATCGTTAGCCCTCAAATATACATAGCCTGATCACCTATGTATAATTCAGGAAGGACTATGCCATGCTGAGAGTAGTCACCATGTAACATTTGTCAATAAATCCATTTTTACTTACATCCTTGAAAAAAAAAACAAATGTATTCGTAAAACGAGTTTACTTTGGGGAATCGAATTAGTAACCATAGCAACTAAGCAGACCTTTACTCCATCTTACTATAAATTTGACATCATCTTATACCAAACCCTAAGCCGAAAAGCCAAGACTCATCACTAGTCGACCTAGGACAATTCGCTATCAAATTCGCTCGCCATTAGAGAACTTTCTAAATCATCCATTCAACATCGACTTGATGCCCACGTAAGAGATGGTAGTTTTGACTACATTATCGGTATGGACTGTTACTAAATATCATGCGCGTAATCGTTTGCGTGATGAGAAACTTGTTTCGTGTTCCCTTGGAGAACAAGACTTTAATTTTTCATGGTGACGGAAGCAACAACGGTCACGAGTCCCGATTGAACATCATCTCGTGTACCAAAACACAAAAGTATTTGCTGGAGGGATGTCCTATCTTTCTAGCACAGGTTACTATGAAAAATGAGATGAAGATAAGTCTAAGAAGAAGCAAACTTGAAGAAATACTACCAATAATTCCAAGACATTCCTAGGTATTTCCCCGAGGTACTTACCGGTATTCCACCAACCCGCCAAGTGGAATTTTAGATCGATTTGATACCTGGTGCTTAGCGCCAGTACACCCCCACTATCCGACTGGCCCCCATCCCAAATGAAAGAATTGATCGGACCAATTAAAAGAACTCCTCCGACAAAGGCTTTATAAGAACCTAGTTTCCTCACATTGGGGAGCTCCGTCTTGTTTGTCAAGAAGAAAGACGGGTCAATTCCGGGATGCGCATTGATTATCGGGAATTGAGAATAGCTAACGGTGAAGAACCGTTATCCGCTTCCAAGGATTAATGATTTATTCGATCAACTTCAAGGTTCGAGTATCTACTCAAAGATCGACCTGAGGTCGGGTTATCATCAACTAAGGGTTCGTGAAGAAGATATTTCCAAAGACCCGTCATTCAAACTCGATACGGACATATATGAATTCAAGTTATGCCGTTTGGTTTGATTAATGACCTGCTATAGTTTGTAGGATCTCTTGAATCGGGTGTGCAAACCATACCTGTACAAAATTCGTAATTATCTTTATTGACGACATCTAATATACTCGAAAGACAAGCAAGAGCATGGCAGACACCTCAAGTTAATCCTTGAGTTGCATTAAAAGGAACAGTTGTAACAGGCCAAATCTCTAAATGCGAATACTGGATCCTAAGATACAATTCCCTTAGGTCACGTGATCGACAGTCAGGGATTCATGGATCCTGCCAAGATTGAATAATCAGAAGTGAATTGGCATCTCCTAAGTCTGCAATGGAGATTCGTCAATTTTTGGGCTTAGCAGGCTACTACCGAAGATTCATTGAAGGATTCTCAAAGATCGCCAAGCCAATGACCAAGCTGACTCAAAAGAAGATCAAGTTTGAATGGAGTGACAAGGCAGAAGCAGCTTTTCAGTTGATAAAGCAGAAATTGTGTAGTGCACCGATTCTAGCGTTACCCGAAGGAAATGAAGACTTTATCGCTTACTGTGATGCTTCAATCAAAGGGTTGGGCGCGGTGCTAATGCAAAGAGAAAAAGTGATTGCTTATGCATCACGACAACTAAAGATTCATGAGAAAAATTACACCACTCATGATCTGGAGTTAGGCGCGGTTGTGTTCGCTCTAAAGATCTGGAGACATTATCTGTACGGGACAAGATGTACAGTGTTCACTGACCACAAAAGTTTACAACACATCCTTGACCAGAAGGAGTTAAACATGAGACAGCGCCGTTGGTTAGAACTGCTTAGTGATTATGATTGCGAAATCCGCTATCACCCAGGGAAAGCGAATGTAGTGGCTGACGCATTGAGCAGAAAGGAACGAGTAAAGCCATTACGGGTTCGGGCCTTAGTTATGACTATCGGTTTGGATCTTCCCAAGCGGATTTTGGAGGCTCAGATTGAGGCAAGAAAACCAGAAAACCTCAAGTCTGAAGACGTAGGCGGTTAAGTAGAGTTGAGAATTCGAAAGAGACCCAGAAAACCGAGGGAAAGAGAAGCTGGAGCCTGCGTGCGAGGAGACCGGACGGAACCTTGTGTCTAAACAACAGAAGTTGGTTGCCGTGCTATGGTGACCTAAGGGCTCTGATTATGCATGAGTCTCACAAGTCGAAGTATTCTGTTCACCCGGGTTCCGATAAGATGTACCAGGACATGAAGCAACTGTACTGGTGGCCTAACATGAAAGCTGACATTGCCACCTATGTTAGCAAGTGTTTGACGTGTTTAAGAGTCAAAGCCGAACACCAAAGCCATCTGGCTTAATGGTACAACCACCATTCCTCAATGAAATGGGAAAATATCAACTATGGATTTTTGTCACCAAACTCCCAAGACGCAAGTGGAAACGACACCTAATGGGTAAATTGTAGCCCGGACTCACTAAGTCTGCACACTTTTACCAAAGAGGGAAACTGACCCTATAGACAAATAGCAAAACTGTATTTTGAATAGAGTGGTCCACAGGCCATGGGATACCCGTTTCGATCATTTTTGGATCGTGACACCCGGTTTACATCAAACTTCTGGAGGTTCCTTTCAAAGCTTTGGGTAACTTCGGTTGACATGAGTATACGCATACCATCCAGATACTGATGGACAAAGTGAAAGGACCATACAAACTCTTGAAGATATGTTACGCGCTTGCGTGATAGACTTTGGGAATGGTTTGGTAAGGACACCTACCGCTAGATTGAAATTCTCGAACAAACAACAGCTACCTATGCTATTATTTAAAGCTAGCCCCATTCGAGCACTTTATGGCCGAAAGTGTCCGTCCAACCCTGTGTGTTGGGCTGAGGTCGGAGATGCTCGGCTCACCGGTCCAGAACTTGTTCATGAAACAACCGAGAAGATTGTCCAAATTAAGCAGAGAATGCAAGCTGCTCGTGATCGCCAAAAGAGTTACGCCGATGTGAGGCGTAAGCCTTTAGAGTTTCAGGTTGGCGATCGAGTTATGTTAAAGGTATCACCTTGGAAAGGGGTCGTACGTTTTGGAAAACGGGGAAAGTTGAACCCGAGGTATATCGGACCTTTCAAGGTGCTAGCCAAAGTGGGAACCGTTGCTTATAGACTCGAACTACCTCAACAGTTAAGCAGGGTTCATAGCACATTTCATGTATCCAATCTAAAGAAGTGTTTATCTGACGAGCCATTGGCGGTTCCGTTAGATGAAATACACATTGATGATAAACTCCATTTTGTTGAAGAACCGGTGGAAATCTTGGAGCGTGAGATCAAGAAGCTAAGGCGAAGTCGTATTCCCATCATCAAAGTTCGATGGAACTCCAAGAGAGGTCCAGAGTTCACATGGGAACGCGAAGATCAGTTCCGAGGAAAGTATCCGCACCTCTTCACAAAAACCACACCCTCGAAGAATGTTGCATCTTGAGCCTTGGGACAAGGCTCTCCTAACGGGTGGAGACTGTAACATTTCTCATTTTATCAAGGTATATTTTTCAACTTTAATAAATTCCATAATTTATTTTTAGAGTTTTATACGCGTTTCGGCTTTTAATTATTAATCTTTATAGTTTAAAAAATCGCGTTAAACCTAAAAATCAATGATCAATGTAAACAGGAACACCAAAACTAACAAATTAAAGTTGAACATCAGCAAGTGTTAAATGAACATTAGGAGGTATGAATTTATGAACATTTCAAATTATTATTTTTTGTTTGGTTACGTAAAACGCTTACGTTTTCGCAAATAATTACATCGCAATCGTACCCGGAAGCACCTTTACCTATCTACACTTAAACAAATACCCACGTTTATACCCAATACTCAAAATTTAATTATTTTTCTCTCCTATATCACTTTAGAACCGGACATAGGGTTTTACCCTTGAAATAAATCATTTAAATCCTATTAATACTTCTTTACAACTTGTAAACCTTACACCTTAAGTACCTTAAGCTCATGGTTCTAAACATTGGCTTGTCAAGGTACCCTAAACCCTCATTTTGCCGAACCCCTTGCCTAGGGAGGAGGAGAAGTCCCTTACACCCTTGTACCTTTACCATGTGCTCCCATGGTATTCATTTAGCTAGTTCCATGGTTTCCCACTTGCTATAAAAGCAAGTAACTAGTCCACCATAATCCTTTCACTCTTTCTACAAGCAAATCAAAGCAAAACCCTCTCTTATTACCCTCAAAACCCACGGCACCATTTTAACAACTAGGGTTTCATTTTAATTTTCCATTCAAGGTATTCCAAGCATTCAAGTGTTCATCCTAAGACTACCTAAGACTACTCAAGGTGTTGGGAAGCTTGGATTCGGGTTTAACAAGGATTAATCAAGAAAACATATTTAGGGTTTTCTTGATTAGGGTTTTGGTTTTAAAGGCTTGATTGTGGTTTACATCTCGTGTTCAATTCATCCTAACTTGATTCCTATAGAGGTCTATTTAAAGTTTTCAATACTCGTTTATTAATTTCCTATTGTTTTCATATTTGTTGCATTAGTTAATCACCACCTAGTTTTATTTTAAAGTTATATAAAGTTTATGATGATTTCATATGGACAAAGGACATGGACATTTAGAGGACTAAATACATGTGATATATATGGTACAACACTTGGTAAATTAATGGTGCAAGGTTCCTAATTAAAATGATTGTAAACTACTTGTTTAATTAGAAACCCTAATTATGACTTTATATATATTATTTTGAAATTCGAATATACACTTTATGTTTTATATTTTAAAAAATAGTACTCTATAAGGATCGTGACATGTAAAGGAACTCGAAAAAACGGAATTTTAAACGAACAAGATAGGAATTTATAAGTTATATTTAATTAGCTTTATAAAAAATAATTTTTATAACCTGTGATGAACAGTAACATTTTCTGTTTCATCAAATATAAAAATCTCATAAAAATAATATTTTGATATTTTTCCTAATACGAACCCACAGACATAAAAGAACTCAAAAAACGGAATATAACGAATTAGTTTACGTTAGTTTACAAGATAATATTTATATTTAATTTCTATAAAAATATTTTTATAAACTGCTGTGAATAGTAAATACTACTGTTCATCAGGGATTTAAATTTAATATTTTGATAAATTTTCTTAATACTAATCCAAGGACATAAGGATCTCGAGAAACGGAGCTATAACGAACAATTGTGCTTTAATTAAGTTACAATAATTTGTTTGATAAACGTGATGAAAAGTAAAAGTTAACTGTTCATACAGTGGGTTAAACTTTATAAATATGATATTTTTGATAAATTCATTTTTAATACGGAGACGTGGACATAAGAAACCTATAAAAACGGAGCTACCGAAACGATAAAGATATGAAGTTTTAAAACTCGCGGCGCATTACTTATATATTTTATATAAATTTTTATAAAATAATTAAATAATAATAAAAATCATTATTAAATCATATATTATTTACAAACGATACATTTTATAAAGCGAAAATAATATTTTCTTACGGACACAAGATACACACGGCTTTTATTAACAAAATACGAGTTAATTATTGTTTTAAACTTTTAATAATTAAGAAAAAACAATTAGGTGGTGGTGACAAATGCAAAAAGTGATGTTTTTATTTACATGAAATACCTTTATAGCCTCAACGGCCTATAATTAATTAGGATTGCTTTCTAGTTGCCAAGGCGATTCACTCATTTTTGGAAAAAAAAGGAAAAAAAATTTAGATAATCAATCATTCACTTTCGTGAGTTTCATATCCCCGCATTTAACAACTAATATTGTTTACAACTTTGGGTGAGAAACATCGCAATTGTTTTACTTTGGACGCAAGTACTCTTTTAAACATATTACGAGTTGCCTAAGTATCTAAACCCACATTGCCCTCCCTCCATGAACTGTCAATTGCTATTAGCGCGGGCGAATGTATAAGAATGATCTATTTGGATTGACATCCCCGTTCGGCCGAGAGAGTAGCGCTCATACGTTTTATGGAAGGGTACGCGGAAACAACAACGTATACATTCGGAATCAATTTGGATTTTTGCGGGTTGAACATCTACATGGCACATTTAGTGCATTAAATTGCATACATATATGTGCGAGCATTCGGTGTCAGAAACTTAGTGCCCACGTATTACTTTTGAGATATTGTGATGTTGTAACATGTCTTACATTGGAAAACCCTGTGGTCTTACTTTATACATTTACTAAACCCTGTGAATTCACCAACTTATGTTTGACGTTTTAAAGCATGTTTTTCTCAGGTCATAAGGTACGAGAAACAAGGATACATGTGGTCTATCATTTGGAGTCATTACTATAAAGATTTGGATGCCATTACATTTTGGGAATTTTGTTTAATGATCTTAAAATCTTATTACTTTTCATGGATGAACTATTTAAGCTTCGCTAATGTAACTAACAAGTCTATTTAATCCAATGTAATCAATTTTAAAACGACTCATATAGAGGCTCCGTTCTCCATTATCCTCGTGCTGTTTTTTTTATTGATTACTATGAAGTAACAACTCGCCAACACCATATTCCCGCTCGACCCATTGGGGGTGTTTTACATATACAGTGTACTCCTAGTACTCTTAATCGCACAAAATCGAAAGAAAAATCGAAAATCTCCAATTTTGATTTTTGGTGTTCATCATGAACCCTAGACTCAAATTGAAAGAAAATAGATGAAATGACTTACAATTGATGAAATCTTTGATATTTAGGATTGATTATTAGTGTTGATTTGGAACTTCAATTAAAGTTTTAATGAATGATTTTGAGTTTGGTATAGTTTTTTTTGGGTCGTGTTTCGTCTCACAACAGGTATGGAGTGTTTGTTTTTTTATGTTTTGATTTTTGTTTTGTTTAAGTGTCCAAAATTATGGACTGTGATTGGGCGTTCCCAAATATCCCTACTCCTGGCAGTTCAAATATATTGGGGGGCCGCCCTCAGGCAGTAATTTTGAACTTATTTTTGACAAAAATTTAACGAAGAGGAGTGACAATTTAATTTGCATTTCACGAATTAAACATGCTTAAAGTACTTCAGATGAAGTTTTTAAGTTGTCACGACACGGAATGGACACGGACTAGAATTGAAACAGAAAATGAAAGCGTAATTAAAAATAGAATTAAGAAAATGTGTTCCATCATCCTAAACCAAGACGTAGATAGTTACACGATTCACGTGTTAAGATGTTATCAGAAATGTCCGGCAATGGTGTCCACGTACGTATAACTTTTTCAATTGAGACATGTCCTTTTTGGACATTATCAAGGAGAAAGTGGTGACGAATTTCAATGTGTTTGGTACGAGAATGTTGCACCGGGTTTTTGCTAAGGTCAATCGCCTTGTTGTCGCACATGATGGGAACGTCGCAATCGTAACGTCTTAGGTCCGATGAGAGCCTTGTTTAATCCATAGTGCTTGTTGACATGCCTTTCTTGCGCTTACGTATTCGGATTCGGTAGTGGATATAGCAAGAGCGGTTTGTTTCTTCGAGAACCAAGATGTCAAACAACATCCCACAAACGTACAAATACCGCTAGTGCTCTTTCGGTCCACATAATCTCTCGCATGATCAGAGTCGGCATATACTACGGTTTCATCCGTTCCCCTTAAGGATACCATAGATCCTAAGTGCATAGAGCCTTAATGTATCCGAAAAAAAAGAAATACGCTTAACCACTTAAGGTGAGTAGTTTTTTTAGAGCCTCTAGAAGCAGGCAACAAAGCAACACTAACATGATATCGGTGCCTACTTGACGTTAGTATAATAAACTACATATCATGCCTCGATACTTGGTACTATCTACCGACTCACACTCTTCGTCTTTCATGAGTTTAGTATCAAAAGACATGGGGGTTTTCATTGGTTTGTTAGAGTCCTCTAGACCCAAATTTCTTAATCATTTCTTTAATTACTTAAGATGTGATAAAAGAATATACCGTCTTACATTTGTTTTTAATTTGCAATCCAAGAAGAAGTTAAGTCACCCATCATGCTCATCTCCGAACTCGTCAATGCATGATTTTTGGCAAATTCATCACACATGTCGTGACATTTCGAACCGAATATAATTGTCATCGACATTATATTTGAACAATGATGAATTTGAACTTTTCTTTTTAGTAAAGAAGGTGTTTATCTACATGCCCATTTATATTCATGTTTAATAAGAAAAAGCTTTTAATCTATCATACCAACTTTGGTGCTTGTTTAAGGACCCATATAAACTTTCTTTAATTTATAAACATGTTCCGGTTTTTCAAAAATCAATGAATCCTAAAGGTGTGCCACGATACCTCCTCATTGATAAAACCATCTTCAAGAATTCACTTTTTCATCCATTTGGAATAATTTTTAAATCTAAGGCGTAAGCATAAGCTAATAATATCCTAAATAGACTCAAGTCAAGCAACCGGGCATTAGTTCATTCAATAATCGATGCCCTCATTGTTGGTTGTAATCCTTGAGCAACTAATCAAACATATTTCGAGAAACAACACCGTTCCTCGTCTAACTTATTTCTAAACACCCACTAGATTTCCTATAATTGTCATATTCTTAGTTTTTGAACTAACTCATAAAACGTCGTTAGCAATGAATTTAATTTAATTCTCTTTGCTTGAACGACTATCCAACTTCATCTCCTAAGGCTTTCATTCCATTCTTAGGTTCTATGGAAGATAAAACAATAAAAGTCTACTTTGTTTTGGCTTGTGATCTAAGGTGTCTTTGGTTGAGGTTTCCCCATATGGACATTTTCTTAAGGGGATGGGTTCATAGATTCCTTAATATTGACTAATTTCGCAATCTCTAAATTCATCCTCCAACAACATTTTCTAGTTTTTCTTTGTCCATATTCCATCTAATGATCATTCTTCTTCATCTAAGTCATCATCCACCAGGGTGGATGTTTTATAGGGTTGGAGGAGTCTCATCGAAATGTCAACGTTGAGTGATTCTTTGATTTTCCTAGTATGTTTATTAAAAATGAATATATGCTTACTATTTTTGGGAGTAACATAGAAAACACCTTCGTAAGACTTGGGGTTCAAACTTGTAAGGTAGTCCTTTAGTGTTTAAAATGAAGCCACTTGCTTCTGTACCACTCTAAAATAGTCAAGAGTAGGTTTCACTTACCTCTCAGATTTCATAGAGGTGTTTTTCCTTGGATTTCTAAATTAGATTTTTGGTTAAGAGTATATGTTTGAAGTTTCTACGGCATTACACACCAAAGACTTTTGTGGTAACGAATTGCTCGTTCACATTGTTCTACTCATCTCTTGAAGTGTCCCTATTTTTCCTTTAACCATGCATTTGATTGGAGAGTGTGTGGAGCCGAGAAGTATAGAGTAATACCATTGGCATTACAAAACTCTCCAAATTGCACTTCCATTAACAAAATTCTCTACAGTGGTCAGTTCCTTATTGACACTATTGTAACATCCTAATTGGATTTTGGATTTCTTACTAATTATTTCGAATGTGATCGAAATGTTCGTTTTATTCTAAGAAATCTAGTCCAAGATACCCTAGAGTATCTCTACTAAGACTATGGTGTAACTATTCCTTCCTAGCCTCCGTACGAGGATGTACCCAAGAAGAACCATATGAGAAGTTTCTAAGCATTTAGTCATTGAGACTACATTCTTTAGCTTGTGACTAGCGTGAGCTTGTTTTTTCCAATTTTGCAATCATCACAGAAATATTGATCAAACTTAAGCTTAGGTAGGTTCCTAACTAATTCTTAGAAAGCCAACAATGAATGAGATAACGCATATTTTGTGTTACCTAATCTCCTATGCTACAAAGTGGAATTATCATCAATCGTTGCTAGAACAAATTTGGATCTTAGGATATTTCCCTAATTTCACATCACATAAAACCTTTCTCCTACTACCTCTTACCTATCACTTTACCGTCTTAGTGATTTTCACTATCATGTTCAAAAAGTTACTCTACACTTTTATATCATATAGTTTGACCTATTAGTTAGCAAGTTTGAATTCCTAGATTATCAACAAAGTTCTATAATTTATTCTATTTTAAATAGAGTCATTAGAAATCTTACATTTGCCAATGATGTTACCGCGAAGATTACTACCAAAAATAACGTTACCTCCATTGTATGTCTTGTAAGTGGAGAAGAGCTTTCGGTTGCCCGTCATATGTTTGGAACATCCCTATCCTTGATCCATTCATCGGGCTTTCCAAAGACTCCAAGGCGTATCTATTTATATAAGACAATAACCTCAAACATTTGGTCCCTATCCATATCACATGTTTCCAAAGTTGTTAGTGCCAAACATCCCCTTGCATTTGATGCAATTGTTTGGGATGTGAGAATGAAAGACACATTCCTATGGCATGTAAACATTGATGTGGAAAGTTGTTCCAAGTTACGGGAATCCATGGGGTTGTTTTGCGTCGAAGCCAAACATTATCTATTTTAGGTTTCGTGTTTTTAGGACGAGAATAATTGATGTTATTGACTCTTCTAGGTAAAGAGTGGTGAAAGGTTTTAGCTCTGAATTAGAGATTTCAAAAATCCAACTCTGGGTTTTGACCAATGTCTTATAGAAATTGTTTTAACTTCACTGTCACTAGCAACGGTAAAACTTTTGACTTTCTTTACAATTATGTGTTGTTTTGGTCCTAGGACCCCAAAATGATTTGTAAAAGTCATAGTTTTCTCAGATCCAGGTGTAACTAGGTGGCGTCCCTATATTTCTATGAGGGCCGCCAGATCATTAAGGGGGCCGCCTTAAAATTTTTAAAAAAAAAGAAACCTCTATCAGAACACAATCTTTTTTCTAATGGCTTTCATAATTTTATTTTCTTAGTTTCCCACAAGATGATGCTGATCAAAAACATCCGCTATCCTTGATCCATTCGTCGGGCTCCAAATCGACTCCAAGGCATATATCATTTGGTGCTTGAGCTACAAGATATGTCTCATCTTGGATCTTTTTACCATCTTCTTCACCGCTATCGCTCCAAGAACCTCCAACAAATGCTCTTTGGTTCTTGTCTCTTGGTGGCTTTGGACATTATCCAATAAGATGATTTGGATCTTCGCATCTAAAGCACTTCCTTTCACTTTTTCCGTTTTTATCGTCTCGGCTTCTTTGAAAGGCCTTTTTGTCGTTCCAAGGTTGTCTCACGAATCTACCTCTTCTCTTAAAGAACTTCTTGAAGTCTCTTACCGCCATGGCGTACTCTTCGTCTTCACTACCGAAAGTCGAACACTCTTCATCACTAGATTCTTTCTTAGCCTTTAAAGCAAGAGATTTCCTTTCAACTTTTGCTTTGACTATTTCGGAATCTTTCTTGATGATCATCTCATGGACTTTGAGGTTTCCAATGAGCTCATCAAGAGATAGTGATGTTAAGTCTTTTGACTCTTCAATCGCTGTGACCTTTGCTCTCCATTTAGGATGTAGAGCCCTAAGAAACTTCCTTACGTAGTTCTTACTAGAGTAACCTTCATCAAGAGCTTTAAGACTAGTAATAATAGTATTAAATCTAGCAAAAGCACTATCTATAGATTCGTCTTCGGAAATGACGAATTGTTCATATTGTTGAACCAAAAGGTCGATCTTATTATCTTTGACTTGGCTATTACCTTGATGGGTGATTAACAAAGTTTTCCAAATTTCTTTTGCCGTATTACACATGAAAATTCGTTCATATTCTTTTCTAGGCAAAGCATTGTAAATAACCATTTTGGCTTCATTATTTTTCGCAAGCCTTCTTTTAAGATCATCAGTTTGTTTTTCAAAAGGGACAACCTCATCAAGTTTGGTTTCCGGATTTTGAATAATAGGTTGAAAATCACCATTTGTAATAACATGCCAAAGATCTAGATCTTTTGATTTAACATATGTCTCGAATCTATTTTTCCAATAAATAAAACTATCACTTTCAAAAAGTGGTGGTCTTTGCATAGATTGCCCTTCTAGATATTTGTCGGAATCCATAGATCGATCCAAGCTTTAAAATACAATATATATTTTAAAAATCTTGAGTGACCTTGCTCCTGATACTAATTGTTGAAATTAGAAGGGGGGGGGGGTGAGTCAGTTTATATGTTCATTTTCCGTTTTAAAAAACTTTGCTTACAAAATATGTAGATTCGAGTTGTATGTTTAACCACTTCACAATATGAACAATCAATATAACATTCTAAACTAAAGCTAAATAATAATATGAAGAGATAAGGAAAGGAACAATCAAACCAAGACACCAAGATTTATAGTGGTTCGGCTACGAAGCTCTTCTTTGCCCTACTTCACTCCCCGAGTATCCTACTCGAGATTTCACTATGTCAACAAGCTCCCTTCAGGCAAAGAAAACCGTTTACACGTCGCTTACGTTATTTTCTGACACTAAGCTAAATGTCGAGTCCTAATCTTAGCTAGAACCAATCTACCACTTCACAATCAATACACAATCACTAGATCTACACTATCGGATTTACACACTATCCGAATCACACAAATACACAAGATAATTACAATAGAGATTTGGTACTTAGAAGAAAAGAGGAGAGATCACTAATCAACACTTCGTTTCTTGGCGAATACGAGTGTTCTTCTCTTGCACTTGAATGAGAGGGAAAAGATGAGAAGAAGAGATTAGATCACTTGAAACAAGATCAAGAGATGTTAGTGAGGGAAAGTATGTTTTTAGAGAGAGAAAGAAGTGTGAGAAAATTTGTGCAAAGAGGTTTGATTTTCAGCAAGGGATGGAGCCGTATTTATAGGTGATGACATTAAATAACGTCACTTTATTATATCATTTATCCCATCTGTTTTGCCAACTTTTAAATAATTATTGCATTATTTGGTACTTAATTGCTTTAAAGTTGATAAATGCAGTAATTCAGGAGTGTTTTGTGAAGACAAGCTAAAAGGCGCATAATTTGGAGCAAAAATGATGATATTTGAAGATTACTAATTTTTGACCAATACGCCGTATCCAACAAAAGAGATACGGCGTATCCGTGCCAAGACTTCACAAGAAAACGCGTTTGACCAATTCCCAATACGACATATCCTCTCTGTCTACATACGCCGTATCCATGAAGATAACTATTTGAAGATACAATTAATAAAGTAAATTAGGAATGATATCACTGATTGATTATGAATGTAGCGCGCACTCTAAGGAATCCAACCCAATATGCCATATCGACCTTGCCAGATACGGCGTATTGAGTCTTTTTCAAACACTATAAATAGAAGACTCAAAAATGAGTTTTCAGTGTGTAATATCATATTCTTTATACCATACTCACTAAAGACAAATTTTAGAAGAGAAGATCAGGCACCAAGGTCAAGCATTGATCACGAATCCATAGAAGACATCGTGTAATTATATTACCACTTAATCGTTCATTTTCATTGTTGATTACGCTTGAATAATTACAATGTTGGTGCTAATACCCTCGTTATTATCAATCTTAATGAAAGTTCAATGTTTGTTTGTTTTAAAATCTATTTCTTATATTATCGTTGATTGTTTAATTATGTTTATCACCTCATACTTGTTTATGTGTTTGAATTAGCGACCTATCATTCAACTAGATCTGGTGATATGGATCAAGTAATCTAGATACCGGGATAACTCTCCATATCGTTTTTCATATTACTAGACCAATAAGATCACAAATAACTTTCGGTCTTTGTCTTTAAATTATGAGCTTAGTTGGACCGGTAGGTGACCCGTTTATGTTTCAGCAATCATGCTCTTAATTGACTGATAAAGATTGGAATAGTAGACTACCAGTATATAAAACATCGTCAAACAATAAGTGGGTAAGGTCCCGTTGGGCTAGGGTTTTAACAGGATCACCACTGCTTTAATTCCCTAAGATAGATTATAATTAAATTAAAGGATGCTTTATTCGGATGCGTTAATTGTGACAAGATTAATCGTGTCTAGGTCTTAGGATGATGTCCCGCCTAAGTCCTAAGAATGATATGCCACTTCGAGATAAGTAAATCATTGCACTAAAACAAACAAACCGACATTAAATTAGATTTAATATGGCTAATACAGTTTTCTATCATTTGGCTTGTATCGCTTTTCTATCTTCTAGTTTTCTTCTTTTGTGTTTTATGTGACTTGAATGAATATTTGTTTCCACCAAAACCCGTACCAGTCTCTCAGGCTGAAAACCCCAAATCATTAGACAACGTAAAAGCATAGGTTTAACCAGTCAATAGACTAATTAAAACACTAATAAGAATATAGGAATATGTATCCACACTTAGTGTTCGACACCCTATTACCTTGAACTTTTTCTTGACCGGTACACATGCTCGTTAAAGTGTTGTTTAGGTTGTCGGCTAAATATAATTTACAACATTGATAATCAAATAATTGACCCTACACGAAGCACATTAGGTTTTTGGGCAATTGCCGGAGTGTGAAAATAATTAAACCTTATACCATAATAGTAATTTCTAACCATTAAGTAATTTAGTTTGGTGTAATCTAATTATTTAAATTCTATTTGTATTTATTCGCATTATGTGTTTAAATTGTTTGTTTAAATTCTCGCATTTAATTTTTAAATAGTATTATGTTCTGACTGATTACCTGATACGCCGTATCCACCAGTTGGATACGACGTATCACACCTTCTACCCAGAACAACGTATTGAGTTTTACAGTCTAAACGGTGTGTCTATACCCAATACGGAGTACTGATATCCAACCGACCTATACGGCGTATTCAGACTAATTGAGTATGGCGCATTTGTCAACTGATACAGTAACAGACAAAAAATCTATTTGTTTCGATTCTATTTCTCTCATCAGGACATATCCTACTGATTTATTGTCATTTGTTTCAGTAATGCGCATGACAAGAAGTTTCTAACAAATGAACTACTCTGCACCATTTGAAAACACGAACAAAAATTTCGCTCAAGAAGGAGGCATTTACGACACACCGAGCACGCAGAATTTCCGAATCACAATTTGACATCAAGGAATAATCAAGGAGAAGTAAGAGAAAACAATGACGGAAACAATGAAGCATTATAGAGCAAACCCGAGAGAAATTACGTGTTGGGCGTTCCAAGGCCCACATCATAACCAAGACACCCCTTTAAAATTGAATGGGCAATTTCTCAAGAACATCGGCAAAACTTTTAGTGGCTCAGAACACGAAGATGCAAATGAAGAGGAAAAGCACATCGAGCAGGTTCTAGAGATTGTTGACTTATTTCACATCCCAAAAGTAACTCAAGATCAAATCATGCTTTGAGCCTTCCCTGTATCCCTCACCGAGCCGCAAACAGGTGGCTAAGGAACCAGCCATCAGGCTCGATTACAACCTGGGAAATTCTTAAACCAAATCTCTAAACAAATACTTTCCACCATCCCGACCGCAAAGAATGGAGGAAATTAAAAATTTGCCCAGCAGACGCCTACGAAAGCCTTTTCCGTGCATGGGAAAGATTTAAAGAATTGCCGATGAAGTGCCCACGACATTACTTAACCGACATGCAGGAAGTCATCTTGTTTTATAATGAGCTCGATGTTCCAACTCGACAAATTCTTGACTCAAAGGGTGCCATACCTTCCAAAACTGCCGCTGATGCTAAAATTGCCATCCAAGAAATGGCTGAATACTCCCAGAAATGGCATAATGGAACATCTTCAAGAACCAAAAGTACTAAAACTTCTGACGGGCTTGCTGCTATCCAAGCCTAACTTAACAATCTCGGACAAGAAATAAAGAAAGTAAATGAAAAAGTAAATAACGGTAGCGCAGGGTCAGTTTGCGAATTTATGCAAGGGACCACACTATACAAAAGATTGTCCATAAAAGGAAGAAGGGAAAACTTTAGAAGAAGCTTATTATACACAGTTCGGTGCACCCTATCAACCTGGAGGACAATATAGAGCTGCTGGGTCAGGATTCTAACAACAAATAATGGAAACTCTTCGTAATCCAGATCGGAAAAACAAGCATGGAGAGAATCATGACCAAATTTATGGCAGAGCAATTAGCTAAAAGGCATGAAGAAAACTCAAACATACTCAAGAGATCGAGCTTCTACGATGCTGCAAAAACATCAAGGAGCGTCGAATAAGACTTGGAAATACAAATCAGATAGATGAGCAATTCCCTTGCAAGAAGAGGTGTTGGAATTCTGCCCAGCTCCTACGTATATAAACCCTCGAGAAACCAATTAAATCAATCTCCAACTGCTAAAGCGTTGTTTCTAGATACGCCGTATCTGATGTGGTTTTGAATTACCACCATATTCCGGGCACGCAGCACAGGAGCTTATTTTCTAAAACAGTCCCTTTCTCGGATCGCGTCAAACTTTTGCACTGTTGATAAATAGAAGAGGAACAAGATGGAGAAGAATCTGGATTCTTTATGATCCACCTTGCCTTATAAAGAAAAAGAATCATGGAGCTATAATTTACTTATTGGATTCATAATAACAGTTTTTGAAAAAAGCTCTTGTTTGACCTAGGAGCGAGTGTGAGCGTTATGCATTCTTCAGCCTACACCAACCTTGGTCTAGGAATTTATCTCACACTAGTTGACCTCGAACAAGCAGTACATAACCATAAAACAACCAAGGGGAATCGCCGAAAATGTGCTAGTAAGGATATGCAAATTTATTTTCCCTATAGACTTTATCATCTTGGACATACCCGAGGATGACGTTGTCCCTTTAATCCTCGGATGACCATTCTTGTCAACTGCCCATTCCAAGATTGATGTCTTCAAAAGGAAGGTTACTTTAAGGGCCGAGGAAGAAAAACTTGTTTTTAAAAGTATTAAGCCCGCCACTAGCATAATTAAAAGGGTCTCTGTGATAAAAAGTCTTGATTCGAAAACAAAGCTTATAGGAGAGGGTGATGAACTATTCGACCCAACTTATGGTAATTACATAGAATTAAATGATTTGGACACACCTCAGGAGCCTAAAACGAATCAAGATATTGATTTTGAGCCAACTTTTGTTAAAACGACTCTTATAAAATGATTTTTTCCTGTGTAATAGGGTATAAGTATGTTAACACTGACCTCCTCCCTTCCTTTCCTATTAACTTAATGTCCAAAAGCTTTTATTATTCCATAATTAAGGACAAGGATAAAGGAATAGTCAGCCAGAACTTTAATTGATATACCATTATTGCGTCAGAAATTTTTTTCTATTATTTCAGGTTTTACCATCATTGACGATGATGATATGACAAAAGACGTTGTGCTCGGCATGAAATTTTGCAAGAAGTACGCAACATGCCAAATGATTATGAAGAAGTTCGCTCTCGAGGATGAGTGCGAGCAAATTATGAAGGATGAATGAAAAAGAGAAAGAAGGTCGAACTTAAAGACCAACTGAAACAAAAGTGCTTCTCGGGAGACAACCCGGTCATTTTAATTGTTTGTCGCATTTTAATTATTTGTTGCACGAGTCTGTCTTCACAGACACTCTATACGGCGTATCGAACCCCCCAGGATACGGCGTATAGAGATGTCTGGACGTTATCTGTAACATTTCTACTTTTTCATGTCATTTTAACAACTTCAGCTATTTTATGAATTCACTTTTAAGCTTATTTCGCGTAGCTTTCCATTTAAACAACGTAGGTTAAATCGCGTAGACTAAATGTTCAACGTTTAGTTTAAAACGTCAACTAAATTTATTGAGGTCTCGCACGACCCTTGCTTGGACTAAGATTTTGTTTCCTTTCCTTTCCTATTGTTCACACGAATATTATATACCATACATTCACATTCATAAAAAAAATCCTATCAAACGAAAACTACTCCAAAAAACATACCAAGGTAGATATATTAGGAATTAGGGAAAACTAAGACACTGGCAATCTTAAAATAAATCTTATACACATCTACAAATCACCAAGGTGTCGAAATATCCTTCCAAAAACCTGCACATGTTCCAAATAAAGAGGATATACACAAAATCTCCTAAACTCTCCTTTTATCTCCTTATACCACCGGATAAACCACCCCTCCCCACGACTCCATCCTCCAACATACAAAAACTCTTCCCAACGTCTCCAAAACCCTAATTCCCACAAACAGTACTTGACTTTTAAACACTATACAAGATGCTTACCCCAAATTCAATTACATACACATGTGACATCCATATTTGACTAGTAAACCTTCCTTACATGCGTGTATAAAGAAGATGGCACTTCATTCTTGTTTATCACAGGCAAACATAATTCTAACTTCTGCTAAGATCACTCCTCACTCACCTTTGTTTTCAAGCAAACACAACAACCTACACCCTTGTGCATTACCAGACATTGTATACAAAACCCTAAAAACACTAAACCCTAATTCGTCACCCTTGGGCTTTCTTTTTGTCAAAGTTCAAGCAAGCTAGGAACGTTCTTCGTGGTGTTACAGGACCATTAGTGGGATACATATTGTTGTGGAACGTCTGGTTTTAGAATTTGGTCGAAACTCAGTAAATATAAAGCTAATTTAGGGTTTTTATTTGGGTTCAAGTCCGTATCCGTGTTTCTTCAAGAGTTGTGAGTATCACACCTTCAATTATTTCATTATTCGTATGCAATGTATGTTCGTTAGTAGTGCTTGAGAAAACTTATGTCATCACTAAACAAATTCTTGAAAATTTTGTCTACCTTTTAATGTTTCGAGTGGAATAAGAGCAATGCAATCATTTTTGGTGTTACTACTGTAACACCCCCAAAATCTGGTCGCAGCGGAAAGGTAACAATGGGGTGCTACGTCAAAGTACAAAAATCAAGATATAGAAAACGACCTTAAATGGACGTTAAAAATAAGATTCATTCAATGTCATTACAAAATATCAGAGTTTTCACGTTAGGTCCCATAGTTTTGATAAAAAGACATTAAGATTTAAAAGAGCAAAAGATTCATTGAATTTAAGAAATTAGAATCCCTCAAATAGAAAACCGTTCACGGCTCCCATCCAAGCATAAGCCACATCACTGAGATTAAAACATGCTAAAAAGTCAAAAAATTGTTGAGTGAATTCATAGGTTTATCAGTAAAAGTATGGACCAAAAGATTTCAGTAATAGTAGAATAATGAAACACATACCATAGACCCACACTTTGTATTATGCCTCTAAGCTCATGACACCGGAACCTTAACGGTAATAAACTGTAACAAACCAAGTACTCGAGTTTTGTGCCCCAATCACGGATACAGATGTTACAAAAACACCTACGAATTTTTCTCAATACAGATGTTGCCCAACATCCTACGAATTTCTACGAATGATTAAATGCGTCAATGGTTATCTAGAAACCACAGCCTAGACAGGGGATGGTTCATCCCAATAGACTATCCCATAACACTAGCCGTATACCCAGCATGTATTTAACGATCATGATAAAAGGGGACTTAGCGGCAAGAATGGGTAATTAGGCTAATAATTGTAAACAAGTAAATAGCATACCAGATTTTGAAAACACTTGTGTCCAAAGAAATCAAGCATGTAATCTCCCCCGAATTTAATAAAACAAGTAGTAGAAAAAGGGGCTACGAACTCACCTTGAGTGAATGGAAATCAACAAGTATTCACAATGGAAAATGCGTTACGAAGGAATCCGAAGGCAACCTAATCCAATATAGGTCGTATAAGTACTAAACACTTTGATTATTTATAGGTCGTATAGCTCATCATACTATCGTTCGGGCTATCATAATTAAGAGGTCGTGTAGTGAACGTATGAGGAGCTAGGACACTTTAAATCGTAAATCCAACAACTCGTCGATACGCCACCCCGAAGAGGCCTCATTATGAAACTCCCTAGTAATATAGTACTTTGATTAATACCACTATAGGTCTATATGAGATTCAATACATCTAATAGTTTTGGTAAAATTGTGTTTAATAAGTTAAAACGTTAAAATTACCGTTTTAGTAAAACTAGCCATAACTTCTTGCGTTTTACAGCCCTATTTTAGCGTTACTTATAGCCCATCTTTTCGTATTAGGACGAGTTATCATAATTTGACATATTCCGTAGTTTTGACCCCTGGTGAACGAGTAACTTATACTGTTCACATCGACTGGGTTATTTAATTTTAATCGTATTTGTTGTCGAAAACCCGTAAATGTCCGTATTTTATCGTTATAGCTCCGTTTTACCGATACTTTCGAGCACGATCTCTAAAATGAAATTCTAAAATTTTATGAGGTTTACAAAAATAAAACTTTCTGACCAGAACATTAACTATTAAAAAAAATAGTTTTATAAAAGATTAATTGGTCGTAAACTCGCGAAATTCCCTAACTAGTTCCGTTTTTAATTGATAATTACGATTCTTATCATTTGTAATCCTCAAAAAATGTATTATTTGTTATAAATACTAAACTAGCGATTGCGATATAAGTTTTTATAAAAGTTATTTTATAAACTCCTTTCATTAACGTATAACTCGTTTTTAACGTAACTTTTTCGGTTAACCGTTTGACAAGTTTTTCTTACCTTTTCGGAATCGTTGTGAAATGTATTATCTTATAAAAATATAATTAAGTATGTTTTTTAATACACTTTTGGGACAGAACGTTGGTGACTTATTAAGTCTAATTTTTAACCTTGTTTTTACAATTTTATAATACAACAAATAAACCCAACCACTTTATAACTTTTTACATAATAACCATAAGTATACAAGTCTTCTCATCTTGTTATATCCTTATTTTAATGATCTTACCAACATCATAATATGTGAGAAAGTGTACAAAATCATAATCACAAGTAAAATTATATTTTTCATGTTCAAAAGTATTCCTAATGGTGATTTCACTATATAGCATATCATATACATAAAAACTCATAAACCAAAAGCATAAAGGTTTAAAAGTATGACCTTATATGAATGAGATGGTGACTAACAAATGCTAAACCCTTGTTTAGCCCAAAAATCCAAGCTTGCACAAAGAAAACCCTTGTTTTCTTAATAAAAACCCTAGCTTCCTTTTTCTTGATTATTACTTGCAAATGGTGATTCAATGGTTGGAAATACCTTAGAACATCTTAGGATGGATGTGTATAGAAGTGTATAGCTTGTAGAAAAATTGATATGGATTTGGTTGGAGGGTGTTTGTATGCCGTAGGTTGCCAAGAGAACAAAGGAAGAGATTTTGTGATCTTTGGTAAGTGTTTTACTTGTATGTTTTTCTCATCACTAGATACATGTATATATAGTGCAAGACTTAGTCAAGGAAACATTGTGAGGTCTTAGGGATGGGTCTATGGTCCTTGGTCTTTGGTCAAAGAGACAAGGTATGGTGTGTTTAAATGAACTAGTGAAGTACTTTGACCAAAGAGTGAATTTTTCCTATATCTTTGAATCCATTGCCATAATTTCGGCAATAATAAGATATATGTGATGTTGTTGAGTAATTTTTATGTATTGGGTATAAATGTGGGTATTTGTTTGAAGCGAAAAAGTTATGGGGGATCGGAGGTGCCTAAACGCAATTATCGCGAAACTATTAATTTACGTAACCAACAAAAATAAACAAAAAAGTCAATTATTACAAATAAAAAAATAATATAATGATGGCTTGACATAAACTTTAATTTGTTTGGTGCCCGTTTACGTTGATTGTTGATTTTTTAGTTTACGCGATTTAACGTATCGATTAAAATTAAAAGCGAACGCGTACGAGAAAATAAAATAAATAGTGAATTTAAATAGCGTCGTAAATGACCTGAAAATACGAAATGTTACAGTCTCCTCCGGTTAAAAGAGCCTTGTCCTCAAGGCTCAAGTTGCGGCACTTGAGGAAGGTACGGGTTCGGAGAAAAAGATGCGGATATTTCTTCCGGAATAATGTTGATGAAGAGGTGTAGATAATTATTATTATTAATTTTTTTTTATATGAACAGTGCCCCAACGGTCGGTGAACAGTAACCCCCAACGGTTACTTTCCTCCTTTTTATACAAAATTTTCTCCTCCATTTCTCCATACAACACTTAATCTTTCACTTACATTTTCTCTTATCCAATCCTCAAAAATGTTGCACATCATCACGATCTTGGCGATGGCGACCGCGATAGCACTCGGCATTTATCTTGCCTACTTCCCATACGAAGAAGGATCTCAGTATTTGGCCTTTATTCTAGCAATTCTCGTGCCGGTCATTATCCTTGCTATTGGCGTGGATCTATGCTTGAAGGACTAGATATTATGGTTAGGGGAGGGTTGAAATAAAACTTGTATTTCCTTTATGTCCTTATGTAATCTTATTTCTAAGATAATAAACGGATGTTGTGGCAACAAATTTATTTGTTATTTTTATTTATGTCTTTTGAATATTTCGTTACCACGCTTGGTAACTCGTTTGCATTTCCCTTCTAAATTAATTTAACTTGGGTGTTTCAAGATTTGTGATGTTGGTTTAATATTTATTATTGCGACCAAGGCTCGGCTCCTAGTGGGCTTTTTTTTATGTCGACTTTATATAGTAAGGTGGAGTGAAGGTCTGCTTAGTTGCTACGGTTACTGATTCGATTTCCAGAAGTAAACGCGTTTTATGAATAC
>BQNB010100286.1:7570-24732 GCA_026074375.1 Tanacetum coccineum | reverse complement strand
CTCAGTCTGAGATTGCATTAAGCCACTCACAACCTGTTGAATCCCAAGAAGAAGAACCAAGGCAAGAAGAACCAAGGCAACAACAACAACCAAGGCAGCAACAACAAAGGCAGCAACAAAGGAATCAAGAACCAAGGCAACAACCAAGAAGAACCTCAGAGAGGATTGCACAGATCATGTTTAACAAGCCTCCAACACCTGGACCTAGATTGGATCCAGATGATGCAATTTCACTTGAGTAATGGTTAGGTTTGACTTAGATTGGCATGCCAACTGTTAGGCAATTTTGTACATGTGCCAATTCACTAATGTGGTAAAACACTGTCTTTTGGATTCCTGTGTTGGAATTCAGGATGATACTTGTTAAACATTGTCTTTTGTATTCCTGTGTTGGAATTCAGGATGCTACTTGTATGAAAACTGTGTAATCTTATTTTGAATATATAAGCTTATGTTGTGTTTATTTGTTATACAAACTATATTACAGTATAAACAATAATAACTTTGATCATTACAGTATAAACAATAAAATCATTGCACATAGAAAGTTAATAATTTCATTACTTATATAAAAACAAGAGTTATAATACATCAACTCTTAAAAAAGACTTGCACCTAACCTGCCATACCATTAAGCTACCATTAACAACCAGCATTACAACCACAAACCAAAACAACCTTACATCTAACCTGACAACCTTACACCTAACCAAAACAACCTAACACCTAACCAAAACAGCCAACATTACATCCACATACCATACCACATCCCTCCATTACATTCATAAATGAAATCTTAAGGAAACCTAATAAGAAACATGATGAAAATCAAGAAAATAAACACCTTTTTGTAGAAGTTACTTCGAGAATGACAATTATTGACTTCAAGAAGCTCTTGTTGAGTATTCATCACAGTCAAATGTAGCTGATACATCCTTGCTTGATACCAACGATTTGGTAATTGTGGATCAATCCATCTGAAAAAGTTGCAATTTCTGATAGGATCCATGAAATTTAGGCAACCAAGAAACCTCCTTGCGGGGTTATTTTCTGTCCACGAAGTCTGCAACCTTGCTAATTCACCACAACCACAAAGGATGTTCATGTTGTTGACGTTGTTGATGTTTGATGAGAGGGTTGAAGAAGGAAATGTTTTTTCTAACCCTCGCGAAAACCACCACCGCTAAAGATAAGAGAAATAAAGCAATTGTGACACATCGCGCCCCAGTTAGTCTCCGTGACACCGTTATGGGGCCATAATAACACATCAGGTGAAGTGGAAATCAACGTGGCCAAAGCCCTTGCTTGAGTGTGAAAACGGTCATAAAGAGGAGGCTTAAGAAATAAACCCGGCTATTACCCCACCCCCCCGACTTACCCACCCGGAACCCCACCTCATCAAAGTAACCTTAGTGTAACTTATATAAACATTGGGTAACCTGGTTAACAAACCCGTGAACATTAGTAACCCTGAGACCATCGAAAAAACACAAATGGAACTCCTAGGACAATACTTTAGGCTGACATAAACTTCACTTTCACTGTAGAGAGATACCTTTAGATATTCTTGTTTTGTGTATTAACCCTTTTTTAGAAGTTAGAGTTTGGGTCTAAGTCAAGCAATTTCGGTTGGAAAGTGGGTTTAAATGAGCTAGATAAGCGTGTTGTTGAAGTGGGTTTGTTTGAAAAATGTTTGGTTCCGGGTTTGTGTTTGTGTCCGAGTTCGGTTAAGGCGAGAAAGGGAACAAGACGAAGTTTTTGATCGAGTCTGATTTATCTCATATAGCATTGTGAGTATTTTTAAATGCTTGTGTTTTTTTTGCGATCGTTGTTTTTTATTGTTGCATGTGATGGAATCCGTAAGATCTTGCGTGATTGGGTTAGATGATAACTATATGCCATATTAGATGTGTTGTAAATGGATTCTTGGATCAAAAATGATTTTTGAAGGTGTTTTGTAACAAATAAAAACGAGCAGAAAGTTTGACACGGAAAATGAGGCACGAGATTTTGTAAAATTTGATTTTCGATTAAAAAAATATGATAGAGCTTTCTTAGACGATCGTTTTGATATAAAATGGAGCTTCTAACTTCTAATAACGAAGAAGTTACGGCGAAAACAAGTTTAGAAAAACTAAAAATTTCAATCAGCTATTTAAGCTTATTTTGGTTGCTGATCTGAGTTTCGACAGCCATTTTGGGCTCTTTCGAGTCCGTTTCGGCCTTCCGGCGAAACACGAAAGTTGTCCGGAATAACGTTTTACATAAAATCTCTTCTTGGTCAATGTCACGAAAATGTGATATAGCGGGTCAAAACTGATGGTCAAACTGCTGCGTTTTTATTAAAAATACAAGTTACAGCAGATTCTTGCAGGAGCATTTTCGTCATTTTCCGTCGAGTTTCGAGTCTCGGCTAAAACTAAAAAGTTGTCCGGAATATCGTTCCGCATAAAATCTCTTTTTACTCCGAATCGTGAAAATGTGATTTAGAGGGACGTTTGGCGCGGGTCAGATTTGGGTCAAAGTAAATATAAGTATAAAATTCAAAGAAAGTCAAATGGTGTCTTTAAAAAGTCCACGGGTCATATAAGACTTTTATAATTTTTAACTAAGTACATGAATATAAATAAAATGATAAGTATTAAAAATATACTTAGATGTTTAAACTTACCAAAGATGGTAACTTTCCGAAAATAATAACCTTCTAAAAATAGAAAGTTATCGAAAATATAAAGTTTTCAATGAAAGTCACGTAAGATAAAACGTGAGAATTAATTATAACTCAATGAAGTGAGGTTTTGGGATTTAAGTCGCGCAAGTGGATTTCTCATCACATGTATGAATATATATATATATATATATATATATATAATATATATATATTTATATATATAAATATATATATAGATAATAAAAATAAATATATATATATATAATAATATATATATTATAAATATATATATATCTTATGATACGATGTGCGAACATCGTCGATCATTAATTTTTTGGCGTATTGTAATCAGCGAACCTAAATTATAGGTCGAGATCGTGTTCGTTGATTTTCCATGGATTGTTTCGATTATTGATCTTCGGCTTTTGATCAACGTGAGTTCAAGACTCGCTTTTAAGTGTTTTAAATGTTTTTAAACCCGCGATGGGGATACTTGCTTGTTTTGAAAATGAGAACGCAATGTGTTTTGATGATAAATATGATTCCATTCACTAATGAGTATATGCCTTTTACTGTGTGACCATTAATTGCCTTTGTGGTGAACGATAATTCATTAATAGAATCTATTGGGGTTTGACAACCCATCCAGGGTATGAATCCGACGTTAGCACCCTGCAACGGATATTTTTGTGTTAGAAAATTAGGGTAAGTGGCATACATTCCCCGTCATGCCTATCGTCCTACGGGATGAATGTGTTAAGTTTCGGTACACGGGCTCTTTAGTTGGAAATCAATATTTTTATAACTTGCTTACTCTCAAAGCAACGTTATTAATGTTTTGTGGAACCAAATTATGTGTTCTATGTGTTAATTGTAAACTCTATGAATTCACGCAACGTTTTGTTGACGTTTTAAGCATGTATCTCAGGTTATTGTTGTTGATGGCTGGATGGGACGGAACGCGGATATCAAAGACGGTGTCTCGGTGAAGTAGTGTCATTAATTAAACAAGTGTTTTAGAAATCAAGTCGTGTTGTGACTTTTAGAAATAATTTCTATAATGGTATTGGGACCTATGTAACTCTGATCTTTCTAATAAATGAAATTGTGTTTGATAAACGTATCTTTGAACGTTTAATGGGACTCGTGTGCATGTATTATGAAGTAGCACCCCAATCGTTGTATTTCGTTGCGTATCGCATTTTGGGGGTGTTACAATAGATGAGTTTCAGAACGTTGACAAGCATATTCCATCTATCTATAATTATGCAAGAATGATGGCTACACTTAATGATGTGATGAGTAATCAGTTCAGAGATGCTGAAGAGTATGTCTATCATCTGGAACAAACAAAGAATTACATGGAAAATCAGATAGTTTAGGAAAGCAGACAAGAGGATATTAAACGATCAAAGCCATATGCTTAAGTTTTCTATGGTCCACAAAGGAATCTGAATGAACCTCTATGGTATCTATACAACAAGGATTTATTTTTCTTGAAGTATGGAAATACTAAGGAAAGGAGCTACATTCTTTCACTCCACTAGATACACGTTGTTCCATTTCCAGAAGAAGATTTGGAAGAAAAGTTAAAAAGATGGGTTAGAACAGAATTCAAGACTTTTAATGAAGAAGCACGGTTATCAATTCACCATTGGAAAGATTCATGACATAAGAGAATGTACAAGCTCAACCAAAGAAAAGTCAGAAATAATCCAAAAGAATATTTCTCCAATCACAGGATTACTGAAGTTGTTAGAATTACTACTGATCAACAACACGGACTGGATTACATGGAACAAATCATTATGATGAGAGAAAATGATAAACCTAGTAGCTTTTTTGAGGCTGACTTCAAGTATCTGAACAAGAATGATATTGAAGATTTGTATTATCTCTGTCGGGATAAGAAAGTGAATTTCCATGAGAACAAGTTGAAGAATTCTTTAATAACATTCATCATGAGCTGTGTTATCTGGGAGAGAGTTCATGATTTCCAGTTGGGAATCCAAAGTTACCAGATCAGGGTAAACTTAACCGCACCAACATTGACATTCCCTGGTATTGAAGCACATGATCCTTACTCTATCATAGATAAGCCGAACACATGTTTGATTTACCTAAACAGCAAAGGAGAGAAAAGGGTTATGTATTTGGCTGAGATTGTAAAGTTATGTGATGTGACGCTGGAAAGAGTCTTGAAGGAAGTGAAGCTTAAGATTTTCAAGTCTGAGCCTTGGAAGAAACCACCACTGCTGGGTGAATTAGATCTTGACATATTAAAAGCATACGAAAGAGAAATAACCAAGCATCTAAGACACCTTGTGTAGATGAGAAGGTGGGAATCGTTCATGAATGGAAGACCAATTCTACCTGCAATGAGGTGCCTTTAATAATCAACCCTTAGGGGGAGATTGTTAGGAACAAGAAAAGTGTTTATTATTAAATAGAATTGGTCATTGTACATGCTATAGTTTATATAGTATTTATATTGTAATAAAGTCAATCTTGTTCAAGCTTAAGTAATATTGACCAAGATTAGACTAAAGTAGGAAAATAGATAGAACAAGTTAATAAGTATAAATACTCATTAAGTAGGGTATTTATACAAGTCTTTACATTTTGTAAACATCTCTCCTCAACCTCCCATTCTATTTTTCTTTCTTAATGAAAACTTTAAAAATGATGAAAAATACTCTCTAGCCTCTTCTCCTTTATACTTTCACTATCGTATGATACTTTATTCAAAGATGACATATAACACTAACGATGGTTATTTCTGTCGTTATCTTGGCCACGTCACCCTTCCACTAAAGGGAACAATTGTCTTTTAACGTTAAATTTCCATTGCACCATTGGTCCCTGATGACTTTGTTAATACAGTAATTTTTATTGTTCAAAATTTTTGTCTTTTTTCGATTGCACGGTTGGTCCCTGTGAGGTTTTCTTTTCTCGATTCCCGCCAATCTCATTTATAACATCCATTTTTTTCCAAACCAGGAACCAAACATACCTTAATCTAAATCATCTACATCCCTAACATCCTAAAAACAAAAACAACAACAACATGCATAAATCAAAACACTTTATATAAGAACTTAATTTTTAGCCAATTAGACATACAAGTAACGGCTTCAAAAGATTAGATATACAACCATAAGATATAAAAGTCATTACATTCAACCATCAACAAAACAAAAGTCACTAACTACCCGTTTCCTATGAAAACCTAATTATTTAAATCCATTTTAGCCACATGACCTCCTTCTCATGGATACTAGCCCGAGTTTCAAACAACACTTCTGTCAAAGCGGAAAACTTATCTATTTCTCTAGCCTGAGTTTGTTTCAAACAATCCAAGCAATCAACAGCCACCTCACGAGCTCCTAAAGCCTCCATCTCACCAATCAACAGACGGCGCCTGGCATTGCGCCTCCTCAAGTCATCACAATGATCACGAAGAAATTTTGGAAACCCTTCTTCTTCAGCAATCTCTTGCACAAACCAGAACCGCATACGCTTATGTAACACTGTGGAACTGGTAATCTCCATAAGTTCATCCAAAACCTCGAAAGTGGCCATTCAATAAAATTTTAAGTAAACAATTTAGATGTATCTTTAAGAAGAAATGAGTAGGATAAGATATAAATAATTAAATCAAAATATCGATTTTCATGCATAGAATCTAAGATGTCATCATTGCAAGTATAAAATAAAGCGTTGTCGTAACTGCATAGAAACGATCATTTAAGTCTTAAACAAAAGTCTAAATTGCATGATTCGTCTTTGTTGTTTACAAATATTGCATGAATGGTCCCTATCTATTTACGTCTTTCCCATTCAAACGAGTGTTGACTCCGTGTTTTCCCAAGACATAGATTTAAAAAAACTTTCTACACACAGCCCATTTTATTCTTACTACCAAACCTGACTCTTCACTCCCAAAACCCAACAAACCCTAGATCAAAGTTTATATCAATGGTAGGTTCTTAGAAATCTATAGACTTGAATAAGTTTGTAGTAAATAATGACATGATCGATTATGTTTTACATAAGTATGGGAGTAACTGGCAGGTTCATGATGCTATAGCTGATGACATACTCGATGATTAATTGAAAAGAGAGTGGAAGAAATAACAGCGTGTGAAAGGTAAGTTGTACAATCGATATCATTCACACACAAAGAGGATTAAGGAAGATTCTAGAGAGAGAGGGATGGTTAGCTTTCTAGAGATAGAAACAAAAGATTCTTATGCTATAATAGAAAAAAAATACCCACTCCATGTGTGGAGAGGGTATTTATATCCTTTACATGGACGGTCACCCTTGGGTTATCCATGGGTTGACTCGGTTAGATTACTAAACTATTACACGTTTATACTACAAGCTAAGAACTAATAAACTAGAAGTGACCGAGTCTTTTCTGGATTCTTAACAATCTCCCCCTAAGGGAGGTCACTCCAGATTAAAAATAACTTAAACTTAGCATTCTATGAATGTTCTTTAGTCTTGCTCGTAGTCTTGAATCTTATTCTTTATCTTGTATCATATGTAGTGTTGATTGATCTTTAAGCTTGAGCTTGTTCCATCATGCTTGATAAACTGTGATCTTGAGCCTTTATCACTTGATCTTGAACTTCTTGAGATCATAAATCTTGCATCATCACTTCATTATCTTTGTATCATTTTTCCTTCTTGCGACCTTGTGTCTTTGGACCAACATGCTCATACTTTGTGTTATCTTGAAAGCTGTCTAACAATCTCCATTGATAATTCTTTAACTTAAACACATTATGACTTTAAGGAAGATGTTAGATATTAGAGTAGCAGAAGTCTTTGTCTTTGTTTGATCTTGAGCTTTCTTTAAGTCTTGAGTATGAGCATGCGGTTATGAATCGCACTCAGCTGGAAAGAGATCACGCCACCGTCATCTAAACCTACATTTATAAGTGTTAGCAATAAAAGGTATGGACGAACATGGCTTTGTCATTCGTCCGAGTTCGGTTGCATTAACCTCCGGTTTTGTAAGGACTGGCCTGTGATCAGGTAGGTTCAATTTAGAAGAACCTCCTTGACAGGGTTTCCAGCTTAGAGTATTGGATCCTTTAAATCGAATGCATTAGATTCGCCGTACTTGCTTGTTCTCATTACCAGAATGTCTCAAAGCAGACATCACGATAAGAGTGAATCAGTTAGTTACTATCTGACTGATTGAGTCGTCAATTCATAAACTGGACCAAAATCGATATCCAGTTAACATAAGTTTGATTCATATAGAATCGCGCAAGTCACCTACTGCAGTGTTGTTTGATGTTGACAATGCAAGGATTTCCATTCGTCATTGTGAAATGCTAAAGAGCATCACTCTGAATGTTCTGGCAAGATCACAAGGATAATGAGTAGGACTCTTACATATCACTTGTGTATTTTGGAATTGTGTCCTAATGAGATTTATATTGATCTCTTATGGCTCTAGACTCAATAAGTGCGTTTTGGTTTTTGTGATCGGAGGCTGGAGCTGACTACCACCTTTTTAATACCAACTAAATTAGAATGAGAAAGTTGATAGATAACATGTTTTATCTCCATGAGGAATGAAACAAGAATCTTTTGAGAGATCTTGAGTGGCTAGGGAGGGTTGTGCATTTCATCACTGGGTCCATGATAACTATCTTCAATACCAGCAATCATCTTTGTGATTCTGATAGCATATGTATTGACCCGGTTTCTGCCTAAAGTGTAAGGAGGGCTTCTTTAATTTCACCCTTTATCTTTACATTTCTTTTTCATTCTTCAACCCTTCCATGTTTACCAATACGTCATCACTAGCACCTTGTTGTGATTGTTCTAGTGCTAGCTCATGCCTTAGTCAACATTATTCCCATATTTTCATTCAACTCCATTTTTACTAAGGACTTCTAATTCTATCTATTAGAATGTCCTTGGGTAGATCTCTCTGGTTCTAGTTGGATCATTGGGCGTATACCTAACCTTATCCACCTTATAACTTCATCGCCTTCGTGAATTAGTGGGTTGTAGGGTATAGTGATCGTAATCATTAAAAATCAATCAAAGTTACTTGTGATATAGATCAAAACATTTGTACTTTGATGGTTTCATCTTTTAGAAATGCTCACCTACACATGTGCATCGTTATTCGAAAGTGTTTTGGACATGAAGGGAGGAGACCGCACTTAAGTCATAATGATCACGTTTATTTATTGCATATTTTAATCACATTTTTTCCCCTTTATCAAAAATAGAAAATCTCTTAATATTTTGGATATCAATTGATTAAAATATTTTGAAAAGCGTTTGGGGAGAAAAGTGTTTTTAGAATTAGCATGCTTATTTGGAACATTTTTATTGCTCCCCCTCAAGTGTTGAGGGTATTATATAGTGTTGAGTACATGATTTTGAAAGATTTTGAATTTATTAAAAATTCTTGAAAAAATATACTTGAACACTATATATTTTATTAATCCTACACTACTTATGTACAAGATAGTTTTCGAGACATGACCTGAACTTACAAAACCGAGAATGACAAAGTCATTCTGTCCGCATCAACAATCTGTAGTCAGTCTCGACCTTTCTTCCACCAACAAAGCCTTCAAGACTCCGCATGATTCGTCTTTCCAGCAATGTCTTGTCGATATTTTTCAACATCGAGGTTGTTCTTCTCTGATCTTTAACACTTCAAGCTCTGTTTGGCATGCCTGGATTGTTGTAGCCCAATTCGAAGTTATGCAGCATTACATCCAGATTGTCTCGAACTTCCTTGGGCGTTCCATCACTAAACTTATACAGCTCGTCATCCCTCATCAGTATCTTGCGGTTGCTCTTATTCTGGTATACCACACCTCTGGGTTTATACACTATGGTATATGGTTCTTTGAATTCGAGACCTTCACATTTGGTTTATAGGAATGTAATGTTAAGCTTCATCTGGTAACTTTCCACCCCAAGTTGTACGTCTTCTACCCTCTTCTTAATGACGGTTCTTTAAATGAAAAGACATAGAGCATTTACCAGGTCTGTTTGTTGATTTCTTATGAGGTGGTGAAGTTTGTTTGTTATATAAAGGAAAAACATATCTTCAATGCCGTTTAAATGCAGCCGTGGAAAATCAGCTTCATTGAATATATACTCCTTCTGATTTGCTCGTCTTACAACAATTTCTTTCAAGTAACCATAACCAAACTGCTTGTCAACCGATATTCTGACTATACTAAGGATCTTTATTTGTGAGTAGACTTTGTGACGTGATGTTACCGCTCTATAGAATAACTGACATTTTGACCCTAGTGATGGATACCGAGTGCAACATTCTTGTCATAAGCTACCTTGCATGAGCTTTATAGCTTTGGAATCATTTCTTCTATGCCTTCCAGTTCATACCGTGCAGCCTTCGGTTTTGTTAGTCAAACAACATATTTCATTTCCTTGTTTCCGGTCTTCAAGTACTCTAGATCTTTGTTGAAGAAAAAATCCACAGGAATGGTTAAGTGACCGGGAGGACCTTGCAAAGGTAGTGGCTTGCTCAAATCATAAGGACATATGTCTCCTTCAGGATTAGCCCAATCAATCTGGTCAGTCAGAGCTAAGTAACACTATACAAGATCATACTCAAGCTCGATGTTGTTTCTGAAGTTGCCCTTGAGTAATGAAAATGTTGGTCCTTCTAGGTTAGCTTTCGTGATCTTATCTTTCTTGAGACAGTTCTTGGCAAATTTGGTGAAGTCAACAGTAGAACTTATCAGATCATCAAAAGTGACTGGATCTTTCTCAGCATTGACCATCTCATTAAACCAACTCTATTTAGGAGCATCATTCACATTTGGTTCCTTCTACCAGTCTAGGTCGGGACTTTCAGGTCTTTCAATGACATCCTGCTTGAACCATGTGGACCTATCTTGCTCAGGAGCAGCATCATCATGTATCAGTTCTTCAGCATCTACAACATCATCATCAATTGATTCTTTAGAATCCATTGCAGCCTCTGGTATTGATTCTTCTGCATTCATAGTTTTGTTAGTTGTTGATAGTTTAGTTGGAGCTTTACCTTTCTTTGATGAACCAACTTGATCGATGTTTTTCTTTGATGGCTCAGTATCCTTTCGTCTTCTCTTCTTCTTCTCCTTTTCAGAATCCGCAGGAAGGTCTTAATCATCATCATGATGTCTTTTCTTTAAAGTTTTTGTAGGATCAAGATCATTCTTTTCAATAGCTTCATCTATACCCATTGAACCTATCAAATCATTGTATAACTCGAGATGTTGTCGTGTTGAAGAAAGGAGCGAATTTTCTGCATCATATCATAGAGTTTGCTCTTCAGTTCATATTTAGTTAGTGATTCTGCTGTTGTGGAGGAAGAATGGAAAAGGTTAATTGGATTCTTTTGTAGCACATCACGAACCGTTCTTTCCATTCTTGGTTGGACATAATCAGAGACAGCTTTTGGTAGAAACTTTGGCAATTGATTCTTTACTTCATTCATCACGTTGGCTTGAACAGATTCTTTAATTTCTTCAGTGTGATTGATCTTTGACATTGCTTCAACCTTCTTTTCAAGTTTCTTAAGTCTTTTCAAAACAGCCTCAACATCAACTTTCTCTTCTGGTTGCTTAGACTTTTTGATGATTATCTTTGTTTTGCTTCGTGGTGGTTGTGGTTTTGGTGAAAGTGTTGTGTTTTCTAGAATGATGGATATGACTGTGTCAACTAGTGGAGTTCTCTTGGACAACAGGGTCCTCTTGATGAACGGGAACATCCACCATCGACTGTATCTCAATGCCAACTAGATCTTTCAAAACATCAGTTAGTGAGACATCAAGATTATCATTGAGAAATTGATTACCATATTCAGCAGAAGATAATGTCAGACTAGAACTGGGAAGTGGTACTGCAGGTTTCTTCATCTTTGATTCAGATACATGAACTTCATCTCATTCTTCTCCAACTTGTTCATCTCCAGCTTGTTCATCTACAGGTTGTTCATTTCTAGCTTTCTCTTCTTCAGCTTTGTCATCTGCAATTTTCTTATCTTCAGCATTCTTAGAACCATCTGTCTCTGTTCTTTCATTGTCATCATATATCATTTCAACTTCATCATCTGATTCAGATTGTGAACTACTGGAGTCATCACTTTGATCATCAGGTGTGTTTGAGAGCATACTCGATCCTTCACCATGACCTTTAGAATGTTGTTGAAGTATGAACTCATTCTTGCTTTATTTGCTTACTTTCTTCATGTCCAATAGGAATTGTGCAGTGCTAGATATAGTTTCAACTCCTTTTAACTTCGTTGTTGAATTATTAGGAGTTCCTTCATCTGTCTCCATGTTAACCTCTCTTCTAATGACAAGACCAGATCGTCTTTCATTCACATGGCGTTCTTCTTCATCTGATTCAGTCTCCTCTAAGCTCACTGTATCAACTAACTCTTCAGACTGACCAGTTTCTTCAATTACAGTCTTTGTATGCTTCTTCCTTGGTATCTTGACTATCTCCTTTTTCCGCACAACGAATTCAATACCTTTCTTGGTGATCAGCCCTTTTCCTTGACCTTTGGCTGGTTGAGTTCCCACTGACTTAGCCAAGTAGTTCAAATAGTCAGCAGAAGCCTTGATTTCGTTACTCGTCATCTCCTTTGGAATTGCCATTCCATATATTGGATCTTTCACTCCTTTGTTTGTAAACTAGAAGTTTCTAAGAACCGCATCAAGTTTTATACCATGCTTGTCAGATTGGGGTCTCTTAGATACAGTGTTGTAAAGTGAGAGGATATGTTTGATGATAAGCTTTGTGAACCTAGGAAATGGTAGCAGTTCCTTATTCTTAGCACTGATTTGTCTGGAGTCTATCTAAAATTTGAATTCCTCTTAGATCAGTTCTGCATAGTCAACATTTGCATTGGTTACTATTCCCCATATAACATTGATCAAAGCTAGTCTTGGTCTGTTAAACCCTGAAGCCTTTCCTATTAAGAATTTTTTGATCATGGTCATGAATGTTCTCCAGGGTTGATACATATGGTTGATGACCATCTTTGATACTTGATCGAGAGATCCAGGGTATCCAAGCTTTTTTATGAAGGATATAATTTTGTCATGTGGAGGTGGTTTAATGAATGGATGATCAGGATATTTAGGAGTTATCTTTAATGCTTCATGGAGTAAGTTTGTTCCCACTTCAAATATTTGGTCATCTAGCTTGAAGAAATAAGTCTTTGTGCTTAAATCCAAAGAAACAATGAGCCAGAATTGTTGCATGTAAATCTCACGGACATCATCTATTGCAGTAAAAGCATTGAAGAAAGAATATTGCTTCAGAATTGCAAGAAAGAGTCGGTAGATGAGTTTTGGTTGTTGTTTCTCCAAAGAAATTCTGTAGTTTCTGAGTCCAATCCTCACTTGATAAGTCATTGGAACCAATTCTTTGTATGCACGGTCTTGTTGTTGATTCTCTTGAGCCATTGATTCTGCTAAAAATGTCAATCCAAATTCATATATATATATATATATATATATATATATAACAGATATATTACAGATTTGATTGATTATTCTTTATGTGTTAAGTAATAATCGCTTTGGTTATGAGTTATCTAGCCCATTTTAAGTTCAATTCTTGATGGTCAACCTTTGGTCAATGGTCAAAAGTTAACGGTCAATGATTTGGTCAAACCTATCAATTTAAGTCAAATCGCTTGATCAAACCGCTGGCTTTGAGGTTAAACCGCGGGGTACTAGTGATCAAACCGCGACGTCAAATCGCCTGGATTTGAGGATCAAACCATAGGATCTTAAGATCAAATCGCGGGATTTGTGTATCAAACCGCGGACCTTGCACATGTCAAAATGCGAGAGTGTAGGACCAAATCGCAGGATTTTGAACTATCAAACCACTTCCCTATGGGTCAAATCGTGTGATTCAATCTGTCAAACCGCGGAGTTTATTAGATCAAACCGTGGAGCATGAGAGTCAACCCGCTTCCCTATGGGATCAAATCGCGGGACTTAGACCTGTCAAAATGCAGGCTAAAATCTGTCAAACCGCGGGCTAATGACTGTCAAAACACTGGCCTAAGGGATCAAACTGCGGGCTTATTTAGCAAACAATCATAACACAAATCTCATATAACACAAGTTTAAACATGGCATTTTACAAAAAATCAACAACAATACACTTAATCCGTTTTTACACTTAAAATGCAAATCCAAACACCCCTTTAACACTTAATCCGCGACTTAAAGAGATCAAGGCATTAAGTTTGAGTTTAAATACACTAGGTATGACTCAAGTAGGCTAATACTAGTGTTACCAAACTATTCTAACCACAAGAACACATTAACATACAAACCCACTACTTAAACCTCAAACCGCGACACATAATAGATCAAACTCTTTGATTTTGTGTCTTCTAAATGCAAATGAGAGTATTTAAGGCATCATGGGACTATTCTAAGCATATAAACCACAAACTCACAAACCCAATCACTCCCTATGATTATGTCGATAAAAAACGAGCAAAGAATCAAGCATAGCATACTATTGGATTCATTTCATGTAGAATTAAATTAGCACTTGTTTATACATGCCCTAAGGAACATTAACCATCTACTTAATCAAAATTTCATTCAACTTGATTTCTTATGAATCCTAATTCGAAATTGAGATATTATAAGTGATTAAATGCAAACTAACCCAATTCCTTTTAATCTTATGACTTTTAGATGATTAGGAACGAGTTTGTAGTTGTACCTTAAGCTTGAAAAACACCTTTTGATCTTGTTCTTGGGATTGCGAGCGGTTTGAGAGAGAGAGGGGAATTTTTTTAAGTTTTTGATAAATAAAACTTAAATCGCCCCATCTTTTTGTGTTTTATTTTTTTTGAAGTTTCAAAATTGGCAAAAACAGTCTCTGGAGTTTGAATCTCTTAGCACTTGGTTTAGAAACTTTTCTAAAGCTTAAACAACTTATAACAATTGTCAAACTAGGTCCTTGTAGTTGCAAGCCTAACTTTCCTAAGCTACAAATTACATATAAGTCTCTAAAGTTTATAACAAATGATATATAAATCCCTTGAAGTTAATATAAATTAACTTCCCTTCAAATGGTTATCCTTCATTATCAAAAACTTTATCCGTTTGTTCCGTGACTTATTTTGAAACGCCATTTTAAAGGATTATTCATTAGCACTTTCTTCCCCTTGAACAAAGACCCGTGTTCTATTTAAAGAGTTGTAATCTTTGTTTGAGTGGTCGAATGTTCTTTTAAAATCTTTTGTTATGCGAAAGAAACTGATTCTTGTTTGAAGACAACACTTTTCACCTGATTAACCCGGACATGATTTGTTGAAAATCAATAATTATTAGGAAAATTGTTCGGGTTACAGAAGATTTATGTTCTTTTGAAAAATAAATGCACTGACACGTACACTTATCTTATTAAGAAAGCACGGGTTATGTAGCAAAGTATACACAAGCCTTTTGCATAAACATCAAGTAGTTCATGCCCAAGAAAATTATTTTTCCCTTTGAGAGGATAAGTTATCTTTTTGTCGATATACTTTCCTTTAAATTGATGACCGGGTTACAATCTGAAATAATTATAAACCAATGACATGTTTTGAAAACATTTGAAACTTCTACTCGAACTTTATTTACAACCCTATATCATTGTTGAATGACATTTCTATGGTCGTAAATATTATCGATTACAGAAGACATGTCATGAAACATATTTTTGGATATTTTATTTTTTTTTTAATTTTGTATTTGCTTTTTCTGGTTTTTTATTTTTGAATTTTCTTTTTATGAAAGTTTTTCTAAATATGGAAAATGTTTTTGGATTTTTTTTTCTTTGTTTAATTATTTACATAGGATACATGAAGAGTTTTTTTAGTTACTCTTCGTCTGATTCTGCAAGACGTTTTAATGTTTCCGGAGTCATACTCTTCATTCCAAGCCAGCTGAGTAGAAATTCAAATCTTTCCCTGGCCAATGCTTTGGTGAATATGTTCGCTAGCTGTTATTCCATCTTGACAAAATATAGCTCAACAACACTGTTCTTAACCTGCTCTTTGATGAAATGATATTTGACATCGATGTACTTGGATCTTGAGTGCTGGACATTGTTGCAACATAGAGCAATGACACTTTTGTTATCACAATACAGAGAAATTTTATTGAATGCAAACCCATAGTCTGTCAACTGTGATTGCATCCATAAGATTTGGGCACAACATCCAGATTGGGCAATGTATTCTGCCTCTATAGTTAAGATAGCAGTGCTCTTCTGTTTCTTTGAAGACCAACTAACTAATTTATCTCCCAATAACTATGCACTACCAGAGGTACTTATTCTAGTGTCTTGACACCTTGCATGATCAGTAACATATCTTTTCCTTCTTTCCTCATGAACAATGTAGGATCGACATCACCTTTTGAGAACTTCTGGTAGAGTAGAAACTTTGATAGCAAATCGTACAAAGCGCGTGGAGCCTGTTTTAACCCATAAAGAGCCTTTTTCAGTCTGTACACGTAGTTGGGATGATCTTGATCTACAAACCCCTCAGGTTGACTGACATAGACCTCTTCCCGTAGCACACCGCTCAAAAATGCAGTCTTGACATCCATTTGGTAGACAGTCATATTCTTGTGGGCGGTATTGGCTATGAAGATTCTGATGGCCTCTATCCATGCAATTTATAACACCTCGTGTTTTAGGTCATTATACGACATTATGTAATCCACTAATTATTTTTAGGGTTTTACGCGTTTGCTTTTAAATCGTAATCGTTAAGCTAAATCGCGTAAACTAAAAATGATCATTCAATATAAACGGGCATTAAATAATTAAATGTTTACATCAAGCAAGTGTTATATGATTATTTAGAGGATAATTATTATCATTGCACATTTTATTTTTATTGGTTACGTTAAGTGTATACGTTTCGCGATAAAATACGTTTAAGCCTTCCCGGAAGCATGTTAACTTATCTACGCTTCATCCAATACCCAAAATTTGTACCCAATACTTAAAGTTTATTACAAACTTCAAGTATTTATCACATTATTCATATTCATTATGAAGGAATTCAAATCAAACCCAACAATGTACAAGTTATACATTGTATTTAATCTTTACTACATTATACTTCAAATAATGCAAGAATACTTTAAATAAAGATCAAAAATACTATCTAACTCATATACATACATATATGAATGTGTACATATAGATGAGATGATCCAAGAGTCACCAAGAAGCTTTGTGAAATATCTTCATGCAACTTGAACCATGACTAGACTAAGATAAGCTCTAAATAAGCCTATCTTATTCTCATGTCATCCAATCTTCTCCAAGAAGCTTTGCCACCTTTCATATGATCAACTAGACATCTATAATATCTCAAATATCTCCTAATCACTATAAATAGCACATGCATTCACTCTTTCTTTCATAAACACTTAACAAAAATCAC
>BQNB010100285.1:0-24733 GCA_026074375.1 Tanacetum coccineum | reverse complement strand
ATGTGTAGCCCATTTATATTGCATTTACTCGTTGGTCGAACTTACAATTAATCATCTAAAGTTATCAGATGTCTACACAAGTTCAATTGTAAACTTAATGATTTTGTCAACTTTACTTATCAAATAGTAGTAGTAAACATACGTTGTCAATAAACAAGTGTGATCCGTAACACTTTGTAATACTTTTAATTAATTTTAACTGCTAAACCGGTAGCAAGTCGTTATATTTTTTTTACATTATAATAAATTTAGAAGTTTGATATAGTACTATAAAATTGTTAATGATTCTTGGAGTTGGCCGGATGTTTGGATGTCGAAATATTCTGATTTGGGTACTATTGGTGTGCCGCATCTATCTGATGCTAGGGATAAGTTGGTATGGAAAGATTTGTCCAATGTGGATGTGGGGTTCTCGGTTGCTACTGTTTGGGAGTGTATTCGTCCGAGATCTGATGAGGTGGATTGGTATCATGTGGTCTGGTTTTCTCACCAAATTCCTAGTCACGATATACACCTTTGGTTGGTTATTAAACGCAAGCTCAAGACTCAAGACAAACTGAGGCAATGGGATGTTAGTAGCAATACTAACTTAAACCTGCTTCAGTGCCTTTTATGCGAAACTCAACCTGATTCCCATGACCATTTATTCTTTGAATGTATGTTTTCTTTACAGGATTGGGATCATTTGAAGTGGCTCACGGGTATTCCCAATATCCCGTCTGGTTTGGATGCTATTGTGGATTTTCTTTCCCCGATGGCTAAGATGCGTTCTGTAAGAAGTGTTATATTGAAGCTTGTTTTTGCTGCCTCTTGTTACTTTATTTGGCAAGAGCGGAATAGCAGGCTTTTTATGAAGAAGAAGCGATCTCAAGATCAGGTTATCGATGTCATCAAGTCTACCGTTCGTCTCAAGCTTCTGTCATGCAGATTCAAGAGGACGAAGCATGTTCAGATGTTGAGTCATCTTTGGGAGTTGCCTACATCTAGTATCCATGGATAAACTCTTTTCTGAAGATTTTTGGGTTCGTGTTCTAGGGGCTAGTTTGAAGGAGGAGTGCTCGCCGATTGCTGTACTCTTTTTTCCTTCTTCAAGGTTTTTTCCATTGGGTTTTTCTTAGGAAGGTTTTTTAAGGAGGCAGGGTCAGTTGGTTGTCTATACTCCTATGCTGTTGCAGAGGAATGTTTCTGTGGCTCTATGTACACTCAAGTGGTTTTTCCCAATAGATGTTATTGTTAGAGTATTTTATTTTATCTAGGTTGCTTGGGGTCTGTCTCAAGTGATCTGTGTGGTTGTTCAAGCAAATTGCTTGAGGTAAATGTGGTACTTCAGCTACATTCCATTGTACTTAAATGATTTTTTGGTGTATTATATTTTACCGGGGAAATCCCCTTTACTAAAAAGAAAACCAACACTTAGTTTTTTAACCATATACTACACATTTTTTTCGAACTTTTAAATCAATACAATTTACTCATAGAAAATTTTAAAAATAGAAGAAAAAAATTTCATATTCAAACTCGTTTGATATATAACATGTGATATAACACTATTATTTAAGTTCGACCACTTAACATGCTGTCGCAAAATGAACATATATATAGAATTCCAAGGGATACATCATTTTTTTTGGCATTGAAAAAAAAATACACAATTTTTGGCTTTCTAACCATATATTACACATGTTATTTGAACTTTTAAATCAATACAATTTAATCATAAAAGTTAGGGTAAAAAAGGTTTTTTTTTTATATTTAAACTCGTATGATATATCACATGTGATATTAAACAAATGTGACTACGAACACTCAACTGCTGTCATAAAATTAGTATTAGTATTTTCCCCAACTTCTTTGAATAAGCTACTGTCTCAGATATTCAGATATTATGTGTGTAAAGAAAAAGTTACCGCGGAAGTATCACTTCCCTATTCAAATGGTATAATGATTGCCATAGTCAATTTTTTTGGAGGACTTGTCTTTCTTTGAACTTCATTTCCATTCAATGTTACCATTATGATGTTCGATCACATGGAAAAAAATTATTGTGGTCCATTATCATCCACATCTTGTATCGTTAATAAAAGTAGACTAAGAAGTGGTCAGTTGATGTCCAACTCATCTTTTTCGAATGATTTAAAGTTTTTGTATTTCATACTCATTTAACATCGTATAAGATGATGAAATTATAACTATTTCTACTTTGCAAAAAAAAGACGAAGATGTTGTCAATCAAAGGAAAGTACAGACAATCCGGTAAATTTAAAGTTTATTAAAATATAGTTTTATGAAGTTCTATAGAAAGTGGGCAATTACACAAAGGTTGTTTGAAAATCGGATTTGCTTGGACATCAAATATAGTTTTTCACCACGACGTGTTATGAGAGGGTCGCCTTTTGAGGGACGACGGGTTGAGGGGTGTCTTCACGTTTTGTGGAGACTACTCATGACGTATAGTATGGACCGGCCCGGTCCACTCATACTATTATGGGCTCGGTAGCTAACGATGGGCCTTCGGCCCACACATCACTGTCACGGCCACTTGGACCTACGGGTCGCGGCTGTCAGCACGTGGTCCGTGGCCGCGGTATCTTCACGAGCTATCTTTAGGAAATGATAACCTAATTAAATAAGAGATATACTCTACTTATTTGATAGGTTAGGATACTTCCGAATCCCTTATATATCGGACGTGTCTTGGGCCGAAAGTTATAGAAACCCTAAAGGTTATTTAGCTTATAAAAGGAATGCAATTGTCATCAATACATGTATCTTGCAAAAACCATAATTACATTCGATTACTCCCCAAAACTATATACTTACTCTCACGCCGGAGTCCAATCGTGGGATCCGCTCCCACGATAAGATTAACGGTGTTTCATTCCTTGTGCAGGGTCCTTCAAACAAGTTCACTTGATACAAAAACAAGGTGATGCATACCCGAATAGTTACCTATCCGGACTAAACAAGACCCGACCTAACTTCTGTATCAACAAGTTGGCTCCATCCGTAGGACTCAACACTAGGAATTACTCTCAGAAAAATGAGCGCAACGGCTAACACAACCCCCATCATGACCACTGTCACGAAAGCTACAAACAAAGAAAAGACGCCAAAGGAAGCGGATGACGCACCAGGGTTAACATCCTAGACTTCCGTGAGGAGCATTACGAGGATATCTTGCCGGTCATTATGGATAAGATTCACCGTGACAAGCGAAAAGAAGTCCATACTAGGCTGAACTTTAGAGAAAATACCAAGAAAAGTCGAAGAATGAGAGAGGGCTCTCAAAACTAGCGTGTTGGGACCTTGTCCGCAAGGTACCGTAACCCGTCAGAAAGGCCCAAGATGCGGGAACACTTGAAAAACAACGATGAAAATGTATTTGGCAGGATAGGTCATCGGAGGCAGAGCGCATTCGAGCGACTTAGCGATACTTACTCGCCAAGCACAACTAAGTCCGGGCTGGACATGGCAAACTCTAGGGATCGTTCTCACAGTAGTGGTCGCCCTCACAGACGGGACTCTTCTAGCAGAGATCGTCCTCGAAGCAGAGACCGCTCTCGCGGCATCGAAGAATCATATGGTAATACCTGCTCCTCCTACGGGACGGGGGCCAGACATGGATATCACTCTCGTGATAGGGACCGCTCCCGTAGTATGAAAAAAGGGAGGGTAAGTGAATCCCCGTTATCTCGCGTGTCGGAGAGCGGCACCAGCGATGAAGGACACTGGAAGTCAACTTCAAAAAGGCACAAGCCTACAGATGAAGAAGACTTAGCAGTACCCTGGACATGTGAAGAGGTAGATCAATTCACACCTCGAATTTGCAATTTCAAAAGTTCGCGGAAAACACGAATGCCTAACAACGTGAAAACCTATGACGGAACAGGAGACCCAGAGGATCACGTGAAAATTTTCCAAGCCGCAGCACAGGTGGAACGATGGGCAATGCCTACATGGTGTCATATGTTCAATTCTACTCTAATAGGGGCCGCGAGAGTATCGTTCGATGAGCTCCCTCCAGAAAGCATAGACGGATACAAGGATCTCAAAGCGGCCTTCTTAGCATATTTTATGCAGCAAAAGAAGCACGTCAAAGATCCAGTGGAAATCCACAATATCAAGCAGAGGGATGGAGAGACCATCGAGGTTTTCATAAAGCGATTCAAGGTTGAAACTGGACGCATGAAGGGGGCCCCTGAGTGCATGCGAATCTCCGGATTCATGCATGGGGTTAACAACCCTGAATTGACAAAGCGCCTCAACGAACACGTTCCAAAGACCATGGAAGAAATGATGACACCCATAATTGCCTTCATACGAGGAGAAGCTGCCGCCGCTTCCAAAAAGAAAGGTCACACATCGTGGAAACCACAGGACCAACCCAAGCAGCATGTTTCAGAGCGGAAATCTGACTTCTGAGGTCAACCAAGGGAAGGACGGGGGTCTAGCAGGTTTACCCCCCTTATAAGAACACCAAAAGAAATCCTCGCGGCCAAAGCAGGAAAGTTCAAACCACCACCACCCATGATAACCCCGGTAGAGAAGAGAAGTAGCAATAAGTTTTGCGACTTCCACAATGATAAAGGACACATCACGGACGAATGTATGCCGTTAAAAAGCAGATCGAAGAGTTGGTGCGAGCAGGCAAGCTCTCACATTTAATTAAAGAAATCAAGCAAGGCAGAGATCAACCGAAGGTTGGAAAGAAGGAAGTCCCGGCCAAAGACAAGTCCATGGCAATCTATATGGTACAACCGTGACATAGAATGACAAGGCAGAAAGTGACTCAAAGCTTTACCCATGTCAGCGAAATCACGTTCCCACCACTGATAACTAGTAGTGGGACAGAAGGTCCGCTTATTATAGAAGCGGAAATTGGCGGGCACATGATCCACCGCATGTATGTAGACGGGGGTTCCTCAACGGAAGTACTCTGCGAGCACTGCTTCAACCGACTACGGCCAGAAATCAAGAGCCAAATGGTCTCGGCAACGACATCGTTAACCGGTTTTAGTGGAAAAACTATATGGCCACTGGGACAACTTAGGCTCTTAGTAACAATAGGAGATGCAGAACATTCTACAAAAGCATGGATGAATTTCATAATCGTGAGGTCACTATCGCCATATAATGGTATCATTGGAAGACATGGAATAAAAGAAATCCAAGCAGTACCATCTACAGCCCACAAAATGCTTAAGTTCCCGGTTGACGGAGAAATAGTCACTATCCGTAGCACTATCTTGATACCTGCTGAGTGCGCTACGATGACCACATCGTCTAAGGAGATCCTTAAAGAGGCCGAAGTTCGTCATGAAAATTTTAAAGTAGCCCTACATCCGAATTTCCCGGATCAGGAAGTAGAAATAGGAGGGACGCTATCAGTGAAAGGACGAATGGAACTATGTTCTCTCCTGAAGGAAAACTTGGATATATTCGCATGGCAGCCGTCCAACATGACAGGAGTACCGCGATCGGTAACATCGGCTCAATAACCGGGAAGGATATTCGCCTGTCTGATAGAAGAAAAGGGGCTAGGCCCTAGAACGTGCCAAAGCCATCCAGGCGGAGGTATAGAAACTAGTAGAGGCAGGAATCTTGAGAGAAGTCTATTATCATGACTGGCTGTCTAATCCAGTCATGGTGAAAAAGCATGACGGTAGCTGGAGGATGTGCGTGGATTTCACGGATTTAAACAAGGCCTGTCCGCAGGATTGTTACCCCCTTCTAGAAATTAATTGGAAAGTTGAATCCATCTGCGGTTACCCCTATAAGTGTTTCCTAGACGCTTACAAAGGCTATCACCAAATACAAATAGCAGAATCAGATGAAGAGAAAACGGCTTTCCACACCAGCCATGGGGTGTATTTCTATACCAAGATGCCCTTCCGCCTCAAGAACGCTGGTGCCACATACTAGCGGTTGGTGGATAAAGCTTTTAACAACCAAGTCGGTCAGAACATAGAAGTGTACGTCGATGACTTGGTTATTAAGAGTCACACAGAAACAGAGATGCTAAGAGATATTGATGAAACATTCCGTACGTTACGGAAAATCAATATGAAGCTCAATCCCAAAAAGTGTACGTTCGGGGCAGTGGAAGAACCATTCTTGGGGTACATGATCAGCCCGGAGGGGATAAACCCGTGCCCAGACAAAACAGAAGCTGTGCTGTGACTCCCATCCCCACGGACAATCAAAGAGGTCTAGAGCCTCAATGGAAAGTTGGCTAGTCTGAACAGATTCCTCTCCAAGTTGGCAGAAAAGTCCTTGCCGCTATTCAAAACTTTGAAGAAATGCATCAAGAAGAGTGACTTTCATTGGACACCAGAAGTGGAACAAGCCTTTAAGTAGCTGAAATAACACTTGTCGGAACTACCCATACTGGTAGCACCCAAACCAAAGGAGGAATTGATTATATACTTGTCCGCCTCCCACAGAGCTATTAGTGCGGTCCTGATGACTGAAAGGTACAAGGTTCAGATGCCAGTTTATTTTGTAAGCCGCACACTGCAGGGCCCCGAGCTAAACTATACCCCAATGGAAAAGCTAGTCCTAGCACTGATTTTCGCAGCCAAGAGGCTACGAAGATATTTCTAAGCGCACCCTATCGCAGTTATCACCGACCAACCCATCAAACAAATAATATCACTCCCCGATGTAGCCGGGCGATTACAAAAATGGAGCGTCATGCTGGGAGAACACAATATCACGTACCGGCCAAGGACATTCGTGAAAGGACAGATCCTAGCGGATTTCCTTGTAGAGAAGCCGAACAAAGCTCCACCAGATACGTTAGTGGTTGAAACCCCGCAAGATCCATAGACACTGTTCACGGATAGATCATCATGTGTGGATGGATCGGGTGCTGGCCTAATACTGACAAGCCCAGAGGGAACGGAGTTTACCTACTCGCTAAGGTTTCAGTTCACCGCTTCTAACAACGAGGCAAGAGTATGAAGGCACTAATACTGGCCTCTCACCAGATAGCAGCGCAAATGGGAGTGGGAATTGCACTGATGTAGAATTTCTAAACTGGGTGGAAAACCCTTCCTAGGGACATACTCGCGCCCAAAGAAGAAAATATGATCAAGTACCTTGAGAAGGCCAAAAGCCTGATCAGCGGCTTCGCTAACTTTTCCATAAGCTAAGTCCCAAGAAGTAAAAAAAAGATAGTAGATGCCCTGAGCAAGATTACGTCAACCAGCTTTGCGCACTTATCAAAACAGGTCTTGATCAAAGTACTTAAAGAGAAATCCATACAAGAGGAGGAAGTGGCGACAGTGGTAGAGGAAGAGGGACCAACATGGATGACACCGATAATGGAATATTTAAAAGATGGGACCCTTCTAGACGATAGAAAGGAGGCAAGCAAACTCCGTATCAAGGCAAGACAATACGAATTGTTCGAAGAGGTTCTTTATAGGCGGTCATTCCTAAAGCCGTTGCTAAGGTGTGTTGGACCACTCCAAGCGGATTATGTCATCTGAGAAATTCATGAGGGGTCATGCAGTATGCACACAGGACCACGATCCGTGGTGACTAAATCCATGCGGCTGGGATATTATTGGCCAACCATGCATCGGGATGCACGAGATATGATACGCAAATAATAAACATTACAAATACATCGCCCCATGCCAAGAAACCCCCAACAGCCGCTAACTCCCACTACGGCTCCATGGCCATTCTACAAATGGGGAATTAACATAGCTGGTCCTTTCCCAGAGAGACCAGGAAAAGTCAAGTTTTTAATAGTCGCTATGGACTATTTTACGAAGTGGATAAAGGCGAAATCCGTGGTGATAATCACCAGCAGTCAAGTAAAGAAGTTCGTGTGGGACAACATAGTGTGCTGCTTTGGCCTCCCAGGAGAAATAGTCTAGGACAACGGTAAACAGTTCAGCGACAACCCATTCAAGGATTGGTGTCAAAAGTTGAATATCACATAACGCTTTGCCTCAGTGAAACATCCGTAGTCCAATGGACTCATGGAGAGAGTAAATAGGAGCTTGGGCAAAGGAATGAAGGCCCGCCTGGGCGAGGAAAACAAGAACTGGATATAATAAATCCCCCATGTCCTTTGGGCCCATCGTACAATGATTAAGTCAAGCCACATTGATACCCTTTCTCCATGACATATGGAACAGAAGCCGTCTTACCCGCGGAAATCAGGATGCCAACGTACCGCACCGCGGTAGTGGACGCCGTGCACAATGATGAAGAGCTACGGCTAAATCTGGATTTATTGGAAGAAAGGCGTAAACGTGCAGCAATCAGTGAAGCCAAGGCCAAATTGAAAATGACAAAGTATTACAATGCTAGGGTCCGTGGTGTTACTTTTAGACATGAAGACTTTGTTTATCGTAGTAATGAGGCAAGCCATGCTGTGGATGGGGGGAAGCTTGGCCCAAAGTTGGAAGGACCTTATAAGGTCACGAAAGCACTCGGAGAGTGAGCGTACAGGCTAAGGTCTATGGATGGAACTGTCCTTCCGCGGACGTGGAACATTGCCAATCTCAAGAAATGTTATCTCTAAGCAGCGGCATGGATGAGTTTGTGTTATGATTAAGGACCCTAATAAAGTAATCCATGTATTTTTATCCCACTCTTTGCTTTTATGTTATGAATAAAACTCCGCGGGGTCTAGCTAACCCTGCGACTTCTTTATATGAAAAATTTTCTTTAGTATAATTTACTTGTTATTCCATAAGTGCATACACAATATGATGGATATCTTTGGATATTTAAAGGTTAAGCACCCTAATAATTGCTTGTCGTGTAAGAGGGTTGCAACCCCAACGGCCACGGATTCTGTATTGTGTACCTAAGACGTTAGCTACATTAGCAAAGACCCCCACAGAGCATATAAGTCACTACACGTGCAAACACAAGCCACATTACTAATCAATAGGGAACTAATGTATAATATGGTTACCCACGGACATCCGTGGGTACATTACATCAAAATATTGTCTAAGTGCAACATGTTGCACTATTTCCATTCTAAATTATAAAAAGGTGGCAAAGAGATGGATCGCTGTAGTCTTGGATATGGTTCCTCCTCTTTGTCAACCACCTCGGTCTGTGTGGTGGCATTCGCCAACAGAATCGCCAGCCCCTAAGGAGCAATGGTAGGTGCGGATACGGGGATGCCTTCTCATCTAGCATGATGAGCTGAACCGACCCCATGGTGCGACAAACCACCCTACACTTCTTCTTTTTCTCAGCCCGGCTTATGTTAGCCGCAATGGCATCCTCCAACAACATCTCTTCTTTAACGGCCCAGGGATCTTTAGGATCGCGTACCTTAGGGTATATGGGGATCTTTTGTTGGGAGGAGCTAGGGCGAAGGTCACGGATCCACTAGGGGGCGTCTTTCCTGGAATCACTCTGTAAGTGTAAAGATGCCATGATTAACTCCATAGGGGCATCCTTCAATTTCTCAAGTTGATCCACCAACGGATACTTTAGATCCTTCAGGTCTTGGAGGGCCTTGACATAGTTGCTATTGGCCTCGGGTTCATATGCTTCAACAGCCGCTAAGTCTTGGCCGGCCTTCCCATGCTCTATACCGTATTCTAGACCTTCGCTCATACCTTTAACAAGCCCTACGGACACAACGTTAGCAAATTCCTGCCTTAGCTCTAGGGACTTGGCACACTTCATAACGGCAAGGCATAGGCCATGCCCAATGACCCAACGACGACCCACGATCGCTGTCAACATATGCGGATATAACTCCTCATCAAAATCAATACTTAATTTTTCTAGACGCGCATCCATCTCCGCACAGTGCTGCTCAACCCTGTCATGTTCATACTTCTTGAACTCTTCAAAGGTGGCTTTTATTTTTTTCCTCACCAATGACCTGTGCTTGAAGGTTCGATACCTGTTGGGACAGCTGGTTGTTACTAACTTGGAGGTCCAAAAATTGGACGCAGAGGCTTTCCAGTTCCTTAGCTTGTCCCGCATTCTTAGCCTTTGCGGCTTTCTTCATGTCTACCTCAGCCTCAAGCAGGGTCTCTAAGGTAGTGTTTGTTTTTTCAGAAATGCCTCTTAACAACATCTTAATCTGACTCATTCAGACGTGGTCAGACATTTGGGTCGTTAAGACTGTTTGTTTTTTTCAAGTCATTCAGAGGCAGTAAGAGGCAAGCAGTGTTCAGAGCGTTTGTTTTTTTCTGATCATTAAGAGGCAGTAAGAGGCATAAACCTCTTACTGAACTAGATGTGGATGGGCTGTCTTAACACCTCTTAATGTCTTCTTTTTCCTTACTTTTTTGTTTTTATTTTTTTTCTATTTTGTTATAATTTTTTTTATTTTGGTGTTTTTCTTTTTTTATTTCTTGTTTCACAATTTTTTTAAAGGTATTAAATAGAATCATTGCATATGTTTTGTTAGATAAAGAGTGTATAAGATGATATATGTCAACTCATATTTTGTTCAAATTGAAAGGTACGGTTTCGGACTCGTACATCTCAATTCTAACGCAACTCATTTAGTTAATCGTTTTAAGAAGTTCATTTCAAACTTTAAATCGATTATATTATAGAATTTGTTTTTTTATTTAATGAAGTTTATTTTCTTGTGTGAATGCAACCGTATTATATTGAAATTGTAAAAAAATATAGTTTAACACATCTAGACATTTTATCAAAACAAACTGTTTTATTTCATTCAGATTCAGATTTCTCAACCACTTATTCAGATTAAGATGGGAATCAGATTCAGACTTTTCTACCGAATATTCAGATTCAGATGTGCGAATCAGATTCAGATTCAGAGCCTCTTAATAAACAAACAGCCCCTAAGTTCTTTGTCCGATTACGGAGGCCGTGCACTTCCGCTTCCACGGTCCTGAGGGATTTAATTTCTTGATCCAGCCTTTTTATTTCTCCCCCTCGCTTGGATCCTCTGGTCCCGTCTGGCTATCTTAGTTGTGGTGTTCTTTAGTAGCCTGACCTCTTGTTCAAATCTTAGCCTCAGTTGAGACCCCATAGCCACTTGCCGCGCCAGGTTTATGTTATACTGGATCAGAAAGTCAGTATTAGGCAAGTGGCGCAGTTCAGAGAAGTACCCCGGTGGCACTATGTGATCTACCATGTCTTGGCATGCGTCTGGGGTATCCAGGCGGTAGTTGTTGGTCATGCCTCACCCCGGCTGGTAGATACTTCCTGGAGACCCGTCCACGGATGGGAAGGAGGTCGATTTTCCTGACCCTAGACTTTCTGTGGAGAGCAGATCTTGTACCCCCGCGGTAGCAACATTTTCGGTAGGGATCTCGGGGGCCGTCTTCCTGGAAGATCTGCATTGGCATTATGAGACACATTTTATTTGTTAGTATGACTACACCTTTGAAAAAAACATAAAACAAGGAAAACGTTAGGACTTGATCACTTACTGGGCAACGTCTTGCTCGGGATGCGGTTGTGGTTTCACATAAGACAACGGTTCCGGATCACTCACACTCTTCGCATCCGCAGGGGTTTTTTGCGTAGCAGGTGTGAAGAAAGTGGAGCCCGCTTCTAATCCTATTGAAGCTAGGGATTTCCCTCCAAGGGTACTTTATGCAGGGCAGAAGGCAGCATGATCCTTCCTTAACACCTTGGGCGGTACATTGGCTTCTGCTTCATCATTACCCCTCTTGCGGTGCCTTTTGTTCACAGGTGGCCCCATGGCGGCCACTTCCTTATCCAGCCCTGGTTTTTGAACGACTTCTGTGGTCGTTGCAGTTTCCACATGTGGGATTTCATGCGACAATCCGTCCTGGACTTGATCTGCCGTCCCGCCCATCTCAGTTATCATCTGGGGTGGGTCTTCGTTGGCAAAGTCTAGCGGCGATTTCTCCAAAGTAGAAGGTGTCCCTGAAGACCCTGATGCCATGGCCGTGTCCTCCATCTCTATCACACGGCTTGCAGTAACGGTCAGTAGTGACACCTCATGGGCGGCACGTGGTCGCGTTTTGATCTTCACCTTGGCAGGATTCAGGGCACTAATTGTGAAGATCTTTGAAGCTCCGATTGTTTAGATCTTATATCTATGATTAACAATAACATTGAACATAGAATATGTATAGCGGAATCAACATAAGAACAATGATATTCAATAAGGTTTTACCAAACATTTCAAGCCCCAATATTATTTGATCAGAATAATACGGTTACATCAATGAACTGTAACAGGTGTATGGGTCATACAATACAGATACAATCCAGTATAAATAATATCTACGTAGCGCAAAGCTCCAGACACCGAAGCTCGACATCTATGTATGCAATTTAATGCAAATAAAGGCCCGTGTAGATGTTCAAACCCGTAAACATCCAAATTGCTCGACATGTATGCATTCGTGTTTTAGTACTGTCGAAACTAGTGAGAGCTACTCACCCGAACAGGGATGTCAATCCTAAATAGATCTATTTATACACTCGACGTCTGCTTACCTCAAACCTGTCCTCCTGTCATGAATTTAACATTCATGATAATAGGCAATGGTGGGTTAAGTTTCTTAGGCAAACACGTAAACAGGAAATGATAACCGAAAACACTTGTGTCCAAAAATAAAGTAACCATCATATTCGTAGGAGCTTTGAGTACTTAAATCCATAAGTAGAAAGAGTGTGATATAAATCAAGTAATTGAGTTTGTAATGAGTACGTAAGCAATTTCATAAACGTTTATGCAAATGAGTATGTAACGAAATATGAACCAGTTTGTAATCAACCATGGTAATGGAGTTGTGTAAATGAGTTGCGAAATCAAGTATGTAAACCAAGTATGTAGAATAGTATGTAAAAGATATTGTAAATGAATATGTAAACAAGTTGTATTGAGCATGTATTCTTCCCCGAGATTTGTAAAGTAAATGTAAAATAAGTGAAAGAGGGGCTATAAACTCACCGTAAATGAATGATTGATTATCTAAATCAAATAAGTGGATCGTCTCAGCAATCCGGATGCAACCTAATTAATTATAGGCCGTATAAGTATAATGTACTTTATATGAATAAAACATCACATGTTATATAGTTACACCACCACCTACTAGTTTTTATTAGATCCTTAACGGTTGAAATAATAATTAAACCGTACTTTGTTAAATAAAAGCATATGTACTTGTACCCGTAAAGAAAGTATTATTTTTCATTTACTAATGTATCATTTGTAAAAACATATGATTTAATGTTTTTATTAATTTCATAATGATATTACATTATTAATTTAATTGTTTTATAAACTAATGTATAAAAGTAAAAATAGTACGCGCGATTTTAAAACCTCATATCTTTATCGTTTTAACTCCGTTTTATACGTTTCTTATGCCCACGGCTTCGTATTAAGAAAATCTATCAAAATATCATATTTATAAAAATTAATCCCCTGATGAACAGTAACTTTTACTATTCATAACAGTTTATAAAAACTATTTTTATGTAATTAATTATACATTACTTGTATAAAGCATAACTTGATTCATTTAATATCCGTTCTCGTGTTATCCTTACGCCCTTGGATTCGTCATGAAGAGTACTATGTTTATAAAATATTTATTTTATAGATCATATCTGAAGCAGTAGGCTTTTGTATAAAATCACTTTTATAAAATCACTTTTATACGTTTAATTAACGTAAACTTGTAAATGTCATATCTTCCTCGTTATAAATCTGTTTTCCGAGTTCTTTACATGCTTACGATCCTTGTGATGAGTACTAATTTAATAAAATATAAAATGCATAGGTTATATGTCGAATTCCAACAGTAGGTTATAAAGAGTAATTAGGGTTTTATGATTTATAAAACAAGTTTTATAATTACTTTTATTTAGAAACTTTGCACCATTCTTTTACCAAGTGTTATACCATATCTCTTACATATATTAAGTCCTTTAAAAGTCCATAACACTTGTCCAAGTAAAATCCATGTTCTTGTGATCTTTTTATACATAAACTTGTAATTAACTTTCAATACAAAATAATTTACAAACTAAACTCATAAATCAACTAGTACTTATATTAAGTGTGTACTTCCATTTCAAGTATTATTCCACTAATATGTACATAAAATTCAAACCTTGTATGCCTTGTAATATCTCATTATTTCATGAAAATAAGCTAGGTGGTGTTTAACATATATAAGCAAGTATGTACACATAAGATAATGAATGAATGGAAATGAATTACTTTAAATAGACCTTATGGAAATGTGGAGGATTGATAAACACAAGCTTATACTTAAGCCTTAACCCAAATGATCAAACACAAGATCAAACCCTAATTAGGAAAACCCTAACTTACTTTCTTGAATCCAACCCTTGTAAATAATACCCAATCTTTCAAACCACTTTGCAACACTTAATACATAACTAGATGAGCCTTGATACCTTGAAAAATAAAATGTATGAACACCCTACAAACCCAATGTTTTCCGTGAGTTGGAGTGGAAGAACAAGAGAGAATTTGTTTGGTTTATTTGCTAGTGTATGTTGTGTGTTTATTTCTACATGGGACTTACTATTTATAGCAAGAATTATTGCATAAACATCCTTAAAGACTCATGGTTTAAGGAAAATAAAATCTTTAAAGAACAGTTTAAAAAAGAGTCAAAGAAATGACTTCCAGAAGACCAAGCATCCTCAGCAGAAGTTCTACACAAACACAAACAGAACTTCCAACCCAAGAAGACCAAATCCGTGGCTACCGACAAATGGCCCGAAATAGGCATCAAGTAGCTAGAACAACAAGAAGAGTGTTTGGAAGGAGTAATTACAATCGAACTCTTAAAACAGCTGTAGACCCAGAAAGACAGCTTGAAATATCAAGAGAAAGACGAGCAAATCTTGTTCCAGCTAAAGTACTCTATTCAAACAATAGAAGTACAACAAGACACAGAGTATATGAACATTACTCTGAACAAAGAATTTTATGTGTTGGTGAAAATCAAATAAATCTTCGATTATGCAACGAAGAGTCTTATGAAAGCCTGAGAAATTCAGGACTTCAGCATATCCACTTAGGGATATTCATGATAAGGCTACACGCACTCCATCGGAGAAGTGCAGGAACAAATGCTCTAGTTGTCCTCCGAAACACTAGATGGGAAGATACCCGACAAATTATTGCAACCATGGAAGTAGACCTCTCTGCAGGAACGCAATTAGTCTATACATTCCCTGATATGATTCTAAGTGTCAATGACTTCCACAATCATGTAGAAGTTGCTATACAGACTCATGGGTATGATACTTGGCAAGGTGGCGAAAGTAACCTACTGATACCAATGGCCTTAATAGGCAGGTTATCAAACACCAGTTATATGGGATTCCAATATAGCGTGGAAAACGTTGTGGATCATCTCACTACAACTAGCATCACAGCAATTCCTGGTGAAAGAAGGAGTATAGAAGAATTAGAAGGAATGAGCTGGCATCTAAAGCTACCAGAGCAAACATCAGTACGAGTCCCATCAAGGGTTGCAGTAAATGAAAGGCTAAATAGATCGGTAAGTCTCCGATTTGAAAGATACCGACAAACACCTCAACCACCAAGATACTCAATTGATCAGCATGACCAAGAAAGAAATGATAACTTGGATGAAGATGAAGAACACTTCATAGGAATCTGCTTACAAACTCCTCAAGAGGAACATATCTCTTATGACGTATGTTTCTGTGAAAGTTGCTTAAATGAAGCAAGAATCCTGGAAGAAGAACCATTAAATAAAGTTAGGCGATCTAACAAACCAAAGCGATCAAAGCAAAAGTCATGGGAAAAATGGTCAACACTTGGGGAACCATCTGGAAAATGGGATTATTATGTCAGGTATGATGCACTACCAGACATAACCCCAATAGAAGAAGTTGCAACAACTGGTTGGGGAGATGAATTCTCAGACGATGAAATACCCCCGGAAAGGTAACTATTTTAGAAGAAAGAAGTGATTGGGATGATGATGAACGAAGTATGAACTTGAGTAGTAGAAACTTAAACTAGCAGTAGTAATAATAACTAGCAGTAGTAAAAACCTTCACCTCGATGTAGCATATAAATGGTTAAACATTTTAACATTAAGCTTCCCCTGAAACTCATATGTTAACCATTTCTTGAATCTTCAATTCTGTAGGCTTTTTGTAATGATCACTGATGAAGAAAACTAAGTATAACAAACTTGATGTAGAAGTAGAATAACCCAAACGTGTGTCTTATATCTTGTACTATCCACGTGACTTTAAACTTATAAATAAATCTGTGAAATATAAGTAGATCGCAACCTCTTGACAAAAATCCTCATCTTTTATGAGACACCAGACCAAAGTGATAGCAAATGTGAGCTTTGAGCACCATAAGAAAAATCACACACCTTTGCTAGATTTTGACAAGTCTTCGTCACATCGTTGTAAGCACGAACAAGTTACCTCCAAATGTTGTAAGCCATTTGAGATATGATAAAAACACAAACATGTGAAACCCCACTTCAACTCCAAATAAGTGATAAACAATCTTCTTCGTAACCAATTAATCCAAGAAAATATGTGCCTTTAAAACATTTAAGAACATTTAAAATCAAAACCAGTTAGCTTCCCCTTAACCGAAGCATCTTGTTCAATTCGAGATCCAAACCATGTATGTGTCATTCGATATCTGTCAAAGCTAGCAGTACAAACTTTCATTGCCAGCAGTACTAATTATTCACGCAGCAGTACTAACAAAAACTTCTGGCAGTACTAATGTAACAAGAACAATACTAAGTACTCATAAGCAGTACTAAGTATAAAGCTGGCAGTACTAAGTTCTTGTTGCCAACAGTATTAAGACAATATGAGCAGTACTAATTCTTCTCGTCAAGCAGTACTAACTCTACCAGTACTAATGTCTTCTACCAGTACTAAATCATCTTGGCAGTATAATCATAATGCTAGCAGTAGTATAAACAAATACCTTAGCAGTGTTAATGAGCATCAAACAGTATTAACACTTCCCCTTAATCCAAGCAGTATAAATGAACAATTTGAAGCTTGGCAGTACAAACGAGCACCTGGGCAGTACTAACCAATATACCCAAGCAGTACTAATATTCTTCATTGCTAGCAGCATAAACACGATTCGAGCAGTAGTAATGTACCAATAACAGCCTTAACAGTATTATCGTATAAAGGCAATATTAACAAGCATGAGTAGTATGAACAAATCGTTGGTAGCATAAATTCATGTAACTGGCAGCATTAACTTTCCTTAAACGAGTAGTACTAACTTGTATTAGCAGTATAAAGTGCTCATTCCTCCCATACCTTTTGAGATACTTTTGAGTGTCAATCAGTACTAACAATAAACTGTCACTGTGTGTCGTCATTGACAACAGTAGAAACAAGGAAGTGTAGCAGTATAAACATAATAACCACTGTTTAAGAATACTTTTTTTAAGTATCCAGACGACACTTTTTAGCGACACTTTTTCTGTCACTAAACTGTCACTAATTCATCATTCTCACCAACTGCTAATGATTCTTTTCATAGAATAAGTTCCAAAGAACGCTTGAATTATGTAACCAATCAAAAACAAATTTAAACAAACTTCCTGTTATATCGAATTAAGGTTGCTGAAAAACCTTAATATCACCAGATTCGACATGATAACCAAGACAGAAAATTCATACCTCTTTTCCTTGATAGATGCGGCACCAAAACACCTTGTAGATCCTTGATTACGAGCCCCATGGCTCTGATACCAATTGTGAAGATCTTTAAAGCTCCGATTGTTTAGATCTTATATCTAGGATTAACAATAACATTGAACATAGAATATGTATAGCGGAATCAACATAAGAACAATGATATTCAACAAGGTTTTACCAAACATTTCAAGCCCTAATATTATTTCATCTGAATAATACGGTTACATCAATGAATTGTAACAGGATAAAGTTACCTTGATCTTGAGGCTAAACTCTTACATATGGCATCTACATCTCTACGCATGGAATACACACACACGTTTAGGTATAGGAACTCATGAATTGTACACCTAAACCTAATGACATGTATCTCTTTATATAATAGAGATATTAGGTTTACAAAGGATAAGTATTAGGAAACAACTAAATCTTCCTAAATTTTATAATTATCTTCTTGGAAATCTTCTGTAATCTTCCATCTTTTGAAGAATTTCTCCTTTGTCTTTTAAGTCCTTCATCTTTCATATGTTTTGTCTTATCAACTCAAATATAATTCCCAACACTAATCAAGTTAAACAAGTCCATATCTGCATTCACACAAGGATTGTTAGTATATCTTCATAAATCTGAGGGAAGTAAAAACAGTTTATAAACACCCACCCCGGTCATCTTCATAAAGAAATGTGGGGTATATGTCGTCCCTCAGAAAGTAGCTTCGACTCAGCCCTACTAGGCATAGTAAGAGTTCTGGTTGTTTTTGGATAGGGGTGCAGTGTATGTTCAATATCGTCACATCCGCCGCGGAATAAGAGTCTGCTAATGGCATCTTATCCTTTGGGGCGCCTGTGCGGCATTCCACGATGGTGGGGAGTATTCTCTCGTCTACCACGAAGAATCGATTGTTCCAGTTCTTCAAGGAGTCCAAAGGCTTTGTATAACACTGTGGGGTGTTCTTCCTCGGTCGCTTGCTAAACGACATCCACCCCGAGTTATAGGAAAGAATGTAGAAAACACGAAATAAATTCAGTGTGGGGATTATGTTCAGGACACGACAGTTGATTTCAAAGTGACATACTTTGGCTGCGCCTATCACTTACAGTTGTGAAAGATGGATTTGGTAATAACCAAGAATGTCGAAGAGAAATTGTGAAATAGGGATACGATAGTTTGCAAATTCAAAAAACTTGGTGCAAACACCGACTTTGCCCTTCGGAAACTCCACGATGGGTTCCTCGGGGCCAGGCAACTCAGGATACAAGCTTTCTGGTATACCGTACTCTGAGGTGAACTCTAGAAGATACTCCTCGGAGATGGTTGATACGGCGTCCTAAAGTTGTATTGTATCCCTACCCATTTTTAATTAGTTTCATAAAGTGGCGTGGTGTACTAACCTGAGGTGATGAGATTCCGTGGGAATAAGTGTCGTGTGCCCGCTGTATGTGTAAAAATAGCGGTTTGATTTGAAAAATGTGGAAACATGCACAATGATCGCTTGCTATATTTATACTATGTCCTCAACAGTTGTGCCTAGTTGGATGCTTAACACATGTCCTCCATTTACCTTTGGATGGTTAAGATTAAGAGGTAAGTGAAACGGTTGTGGGGCTACGCGTCCCATCCTTCAGCCGTTTTTGCCGTTTCTTGATAAATGGGTCCTATTATTACGCTGCGAGGCTCACCATACGGTTTAGGAGATTAAGCGTTTCCAGGAAGGTTTGAGGTATTTGTAGTCTAGCAACTGTGACCGCGGTCCTGACCACGGCCACGTCTCCTAGACTGGAGGGACATGATGACGTATAGTATGGACCGGCCCGGCCCACTCATACTATTATAGGCTCGGTAGCTAACGATGGGCCTTCAGCCCACACATCAATGTCGCGACCACTTGGACCTACGGGTCGCGGCTGCCAGCACGTGGTCCGTGGCCGCGGTATCTTCACGAGCTATCTTTAGGAAAGGATAACCTAATTAAATAAGAGATATACTCTAATTATTTGATAGGTTAGGATAATTCCGAATCCATTATATATCGGACGTGTCTTGGGCCGAAAGTTATGGAAACCCTAAGGGTTATTTAGCCTATAAAAGGAACGCAATTGTCATCAATACAAGTATCTTGCAAAAACCCTAATTACATTCGATTACTCCCCAAAGCTATATACTTACTCTCACGACGGAGTCCAATCGTGGGATCCGCCCCTACGATAAGATTAACGGTGTTTCATTCCTTGTGCAGGGTCCTTCAAACAAGTTCACTTGATATAAGAACAAGGTGCTGTATACCCGAATAGTTACCTATCCGGACTAAACAAGACCCGACCTAACTTCTGTATCAATAACTACAATTATACGTAGTCTATGAAATAAATATCATAATACTAAAAGAATTCAAGGTTTTCTTGCAATTATGGATTGTAATAGAAATAAGAATTTCAAATTTATTTGGCTGGTCTCAAATCCTAAATTTGCTTGGTGACGGTTGTAATCCTATTTTTAATTATTCCTTGTTGTTCATAATTAGAGGGAAGTGCAAAAAACATTCCTGTGGTTTATCAAAAAACCGTCTCACGTCTCTCGTTAATACTTGTGTAAATTTCATCCATCCGTTAGTAAAATGAGGCACCATACATCCCTGAGGACGAACGATGCAAATATTTTGTCAGTTAAGGGGGAAAAAGTGAGATAAAAATACATCCTTGTGGTTTGCAAAAAGTCCACCTCACATCCCTACGTGACCAACATTTTTGTCACACCTCCAAATAGGGTCCAATCCGATTTGGCATCCGGGGGCGTGACGTCCATGGCTATTTCGAGTACAAAGCATAAAGAACGACCTCTAAGGGTACGTTTGAAAAATAAAAGAAGATGGATGGCTGGGATTAAAGCTTTTGGAACGCTCTCACACAACTAGCACAGCCCAAAGCCAACTATGAAGTACTTTGCTATAATAGAACCAATGTAGCTCATTGTAGATCATCTCTTATTCTTTTTTTACATAATCTAGGTAGGATTTTAGTTTTTTAATTAACTTAAGCTTATTATTCAGTCATTTACAGCTTTTGCTTTCAGCTTTTACATTTCCATTTTTAAGCAAATTTGATTTAAAGTCACTTTTTAATCCCAAGTTTATTTTCTGAATTAATTGTTTATGTTCAAAGCTCTCAATACAGCTTGTTAATACTGTTTTAACTAATGAAATTAAAAAGGTTAAGTAGTTTAAAGGAGAATATCACACCAATCACCTCAATATACCTCCAGCTTATTTTGATGGATAAAGCCATTTGGATGGGCCTTATGGACACTCACTAGCTAGCTTAGGCAACTAGAGCTTTAATTTCATTGTTTGACCCTTGTTTTTGAGCAAGGTGTATAAGTCCTCTCTTTTCTGCTTACATATCTATTTCAAAACTGCTATTCATTTGTGACACTGTTATTTAAGTTTATACGCCTTATTTAGTTCATCTGATTTAGTGCTTAGAATAGATTGAAATTGCTTAAAAGTTTTTACTTTGTTATTTGATAGCTGTTTTTAATAAGTTTTTTTGAAATAAAAATGGATTTTTGAAAAGTTTAAAGCTGTTTTGAACAGCATACTAACTCTAATTAGTACTGTCATAGTTCATTTTTATGACAGTGACTAACTTCAAACGAGCAATTACTAACTCTAAGTTCGTACTAGCATTCATTTTCTTGATTTTAAAGGTAGCAATACTAACTAACACTAGCATACTTAACACCAGTTAGAACTGGTATTAATACTGGTGGACTGTTTTTAGTACTGTTGTGTTTCTCTTTGGTTAATTTTAGCTTAATTGCATCTTAATATGCCCTATTAGATTTAGATTAGCATATTTTTCCATAGTGTTAAAAGTTTTGTTAGTAGCTTTAATTCTATTTCCAGCTTATGTTATTTGTTTAAATTTTATTTGCATTTACTTTCCGTTTTAATTCCCAATCATCGCCTGTGACACATTATCAGCCATCATCAATCGTCTTGCGAATTTGCCTTTCAGTCCCGTTGGGACATAACACCCGGAACAAACTATACAGTTTCCGGTTTTCTTGGATCTCACTGATTCTCAGTCCTTGAATTAATTATATCATATATATAGAAGTTTTAAGAGTAAGATTCAAATGGAGATCAATAAGATAACTGTGTTTCATTCCTTGTGTAGGGTCCTTCAAACAATTCACTTAGATACAAGAACAAGTGATGTGATACCCAATAGTTTCCTACCGACTAAACAAACCGACCTAAACTTCTAATCAATAACCTACAATATACGTAGCTATGAAATAAATATCATAAACTAAAAGAATTCAAGGCTACTGCATTTATGATTGTAATAAAAAATAAGAAGTTCAAATTGTATTTGGCTGGTCTCAAATCTAAATCTGCTTGTGACGATTGGTAATCCTATTTTTAAATATTCCTTGTAGTTCATAATAGAGGAAGTGCAAAAAACATTCCTGTGTTTGTATCAAACAACCGTCTCATTCCCTCTTAATATTCGTGTTAAATTCATCCACGCCGTTAGTAAATGAGGCACCATACAATCCTTGAGGACGGAACGATGCAAATATGTTTGTCAGTTAAGGGGAAAAAGTGAGATAAAATACATGCCGTGGGGTTTGCAAAGTCCGCCTCACATCCCTACTGACCAACATTCTTTGTCATAGCTCCAAAAAGGGTCCTTCCGATTTGGCATCCGGGGCGTGACGTCCATGCTATTTCGAGTACAAAGCAAAAAGCACGACCTCTAAGGGTACGTTTGAAAAATAAACACCGTTGCATAAATTTAAAATATTAATAAGTTTACATCAATCAATTTTTAAAGATTCAAAAGACAACATGCAGAAGCTTAAATGAGTTCAAAAACGGTATTTAAGATAATCATAGATAAAATCTAGAAAACTGGTTCGGCAATAGGCTTCATATAGTTCAAGCAACGACATCCATGCTAAGCACTACAACTTCACATAAAAGGGTATTTACGTTGCACTAAGCTCATGACACTGAAGCTAATAATGAAAGATAGCATGTACATTGGCTTAAGTATGTGACCATCCACAATTTCAGGTCCATATTTATTCTCATATGTAATTAAAATTTTCATTTTTATTTAGAGATAAGAACTCACGACTAACCGGAGAATAAGGGCTTACATTGTAATTTACTTGACGTTTACAAAGAACCGCGAATTCTACGTTATGCAATCGACGCTATATAGTTTTTTAAATGCCATAGAAATTAATTTTATTACCTTCGTTTTTATTTTTCGTGTTACAAGCATGTATCGAATTTGTTCGCTAAAACTTTACGTAGCGTACCTTTTTAAATATCGACTTTGATAATACCCTATTTAACACATATTGTGACAAGTTTTTAAACTCATCCCACTTATCTATCACCCTATACACACCAAGGGACTAGGTGTCCCCTTGATGAGGGAAGGACTAGGACACTTGTCCTAGTCAAATGCATGGATTGCTAGTTCTTTCAAAAGAAAAAAAATCATATCACTCTTGTCTCTCCTCTTGTTCTTGCCATACACCATTCCACTCAAACACATCAAATCCATAAAATTTTGAAGATCAAGTGAAGAAGAACACTAGTGAATATGACTACCTAGTGTAATCCTTATACTTTGGAAGTGATTAAGAAGGGTTTTCAAGGAAGGTTTTGTACACTTTGGGGCTGAAGTTACAAGGGTTTTTATAAAGTCATTTGGGTAAATAAAATGTTGGTCAAAAGTATTTTTGGGTGAAGATTAAGCTTGGAGTTGAAGCCTTCATCAAGCTTGTTCTTATTTTGATCATTTGATCATTGTCTACACTTTTCTTGTGGTAAAATTTAATGAGTCTTGTTATGTTTTATTTTGATTTCCAAATGTATATGTATATGTATGATGTATGATGATCAAGGAATAAAAATGTTAATGCATGCATAGATCTAGGTTAGATCTAACAAGAATGACCATTAAAACTAGTGAGAAAAGTATAAAAATTCATAGGCTGTAATGAACAGTAAGTTTTATAAAACTCAGTAGGTTTGAGGTTGGATTTGATAGCATGAGGTCATAGATAAATCTCTTATGAACATTTAGCAAATTGGATGATTCCTAGAGGATAAATAATGAATGAGTTATGATCAAAACACTAAAACAAGTCAAATCTGGACCTTGCTGTACAGATTGTGTAAAAAGTTATATTTACGAACTGAACCATTTAAAAAGTGAAAACTATTGGTTGTAGCTAAAGTCATGTAGATTCTAAATCAGTTGGATAGTCAACAAACTCTTTATGGTTTGTAAATGACATCAAAAATGGTGAAAGTGAAATTTCAGTCTAAAAACCTAATATGACCTTTATGTATAAAAGTAACCCTATATATATGTATGACTAAAAGATGTACTAAAATAAGTTTGAATCTGTAAAGTGGACTTAAATATGAAGCCAAACATATAAATATATAAATTATACCATTTACGGTTTATAAATTATGACTATTTACGTAAATATAAAAGTATACAAAATTTACTACTACCCGAACACTATACTATGTAAAGCGATTTTTGTAACTAAAACCCGAGGTAGTAGGACCTACTTCTTGGGAGTTTTAAAAGGCTAACATACTGATAATAAAAGTGTCCTGACCTCGAGAACCCGAAAAATTATAACAAGAGTCATATATAAGCTTAAATGAGTCATAAGGCCTTATTGGACCACTAGGCCTAATGAAACAAAATGGACTTATTGGCCTTAACTTTAGGCCCAATCCACTTGGACCTTACTAATGGGCTAGGACCTGGTCTTTGAGTGATAATATCAACTTAATAACTTAATGGGCTTGCTTAATGGGCCTATTGGGCTTTTTGAGCTAATTTAGACAATACTAGTAAAATGGATAATAAAAACAAGTTAAAAATCTAGAAAACTCTAAGTGTGAAATAAATATGTTACAAGAGCATGATCATCATATGTGGTATATCTTATATCATAACACGGGTTCGATTCTTGGATCGGGCTAGTTTTTAGAGAGAGAAACACTAGAGAG
>BQNB010100284.1:0-24733 GCA_026074375.1 Tanacetum coccineum | reverse complement strand
CCAAACGCTCCTTAATTTGATTTTGCTCATCCAAACATGTCAAAAAATACATATGAATTATGTATCTCGAAAATTGTTTCTGAGATCATTATGCATGTGTTTGAAAACGTTTTAAAGTTGTATTAACAATGCATAGACAACAATTTTATTTTGTTTCTAACGTGAGTGATTTGAAAATAAAATTAGGGTTTTGGTTCAAAATCAATTTTTTGACAAACTCACTAGTGCATGTAAATCATATGTTTTAAGGGAAGCATATAAGTTATACATTATAAAAGTGTTAGAACATTATATTCCTAGTGGTTCTAATTGTACAACAATTGAAAAAAATAGAAAATCCCCAAATTTTCAATTTTTATGTTCATCATGAACCCTAGACTCACATTGAAACAAAATATATAAAATGACATACAATTTATGGATGTTGAGTATGGTTAGGGATGATGATTTAGCGGATGATGATTAGTGATGGAATTGAATCTTTAATTAGAGTATATTATGGAGGTTTATTTTTTGAGTTTTGGGTTGGTTTGGTCCGTGTTTGTCGCTGCAATGCAAGAGGAAGGATGTTTGTTTTTGAGTTTATGTGATTTTTTTTTAAACTAAGTATTGGTTTTTTGGGTCCTGCCTGGTGGCGGTCCCATTCCGATCAGGGCGCCTAAAAAGATTAGGCCGCCCAGATATGGGGCCCTCACCGATATTATGGCATTTTTGGACTTTTAAAAGTTTTGACCATGAATTTACTAGGAAGAGTGACGAATTAATTTGCATTTTCGCGGAATTAAAAATATCTAACTAGCTTCGGATGAAGTAGTAGAAAATTTGTCACGACGCTGGAATATGAACTCGGACTAGTAAGTGAACAGAAGATAGAGAAGCGGACTAATACGATTTATGGAATGTGTTCCATCATTCCTAAACCAAGACGCAGATAGTTAAACGATTCACGTTTAAGGGGTTTAGTAAGAATGTCAGCGATGTTGTCGACGGATGGCACTTTTTCGAATGAGATATGTCCTTTCTGGACATTATCACGAACAAAGTGATGACGAATTTCGATATGTTTGGTTCGAGAATGTTGCACCGGGTTTTTGCTAAGGTCAATCGCGCCTTTATTGTTGTACATGATCGGGACGTCGTCGAGTCAAACGTCATAGTCGATAAGAGCTTGTTTCATCCATAGTGCATGTTGACATGCCTTTCCGGCACTTACGTATTCGGCTTCGATAGTGGATATAGCAAGAGCGGTTTGTTTCTTCAAGAACCAAGATGTCAAACAACATCCTACGAACGTACAAATACCACTATCGCTCTTTCGGTTTACATAATCTCCCTCATGATCAGAGTCGGCATATACTACTGTTTCTATGCCGGTCCCCTTAGGATACCATAATCCTAAGGGCGTAGTGCCTTTAATGTATCAGAAGATACGCTTAACCACTTTAAGGTGAGAGGTTTTGGGAGCCTCTTGGAAACAGGCACAAAGGCAGACACTAAACATGATATCGGGCCTACTTGCCGTTAGGTATAATAAACTACCTATCATGCCTTGATACTTGGTACTATCTACCGACTCACACTCTTCGTCTTTTGTGAGTTTAGTATCGGAGGACATGGGGGTTTTCATTGGTTTAGAATCTTCTAAGCCAAATTTCTTAAGCATTTCTTTAATATATTTAGATTGATTAAAGAAGATACCATCTTCCATTTGTTTTATTTGTAATCCAAGGAAGAAGTTAAGTTCACCCATCATGCTCATCTCGAACTCGTCATGCATGATTTTGGCAAATTCATCACACATGTCTTGACAAGTCAAACCGAATATAATGTCGTCGACATATATTTGAACGATGATGAGATTTGAACTTTTCTTCTTAGTAAAAAGTGTGTTATCTACCATTCTCATTTTGTACTCATGTTTAATAAGAAAAGCTTTTAATCTATCATACCAAGCTTTGGGTGCTTGTTTAAGACCATATAAAGCTTTTTTTAGTTTATAAACATGATCCGGTTTTTCAAAGTCAATGAATCCTGGAGGTTGTGCGACATATACCTCCTCATTGATAAAACTGTTCAGGAATGCACTTTTTACATCCATTTGGAATAGCTTAAAATATAAAGCACGAGCATAAGCTAATAGTATTCTAATAGACTCTAATCTAGCAAATGGGTCATAAGTTTCATTATAATCGATGCCCTTTTGTTGATTATATCCTTGGGCGACTAACAACCTTATTTTGAGAAACAACACCGTTCTCATCTAACTTATTTCTAAACACCCACTTAGTTCCTATGATTGTCATATTCTTATGTTGTGGTACTAACTCCCAAACATCGTTTGTAACGAATTGATTTAATTCTTCTTGCATAGTGATTATCCAACTTTCATCCGTTAAGGCTTCATTCACATACTTAGGTTCTATAGTTGATATAAAACAAAAGAAATTACTTTGGTTTTGGGCTTGTGACCTAAGAGTTATTTGGTTAAGGTTTACATTTTCTAATGGATGGTTCCTAGATTCCTTAATATTGACTATTTCGTCAACTTTTAAAGTTTCATCCTCAATGTCATTCTTTAAGTTTTTCTTTTCGGTAACCTTAATTGCTTCTTCTTCACCTAAGTCATCATCCACCAAGGGTGATGTCTTAGAGGGTGGAGGAGTTTCATCGAATGTCATGTTGAGTGATTCATCGCACAAGATACAAGATCATACACTTTATAATTTACATTCATAAAACTAAAGTTTACAAAAATTTTACAAGTTTAAAACTTAACATAATTCAAAACAACGACCATCTTGACCCAGGCACTTGGGTTACAGTCTTTTCTCTCTTCAATACCATCACATACCTTTGAATTTGACACACCAGAAAATAAACTAAAAATCTCAACAAAAGGTTGGTGAAGCTCGTAGATTTGACCTTAAACCCAAAAGATGTGCCAATTATTTCCAAACATGGAACATTAGTGCATATGACATTGGATTATATGCAAATCCGACCTTAGCATCCACCAACCAACATCACCGCTAATCAATAACATATGTCACTTACGCACCTAAAGGCCTACCAGCTGGAGCACTAAAATTAAGGCAGGACCACACACAAAGCAGGGTAGGCGTACCCATCCGCTCCAATAATCACACATATACTAGGTAGGCGTACCCATCCGTTCCAATAAATCATACAACACATAATATTCACATAGCATTCATAAGCACATAACTTGTCTTAAAAATAAAACCACATTTCACACATATCAATTCAAAACATTTCAAAACATATTTGAGTATCATTTTCCCCCAACAGAAAAACAATAAAAAGTAGGGCTACGAGAACTCACCTCAATCAGCAATTAAAGCAACCAAACAATCTCAAATAAGGCAGAATGAAATCAATCTTTACGCAAGCGCACAATGTACCCGACAATGACCTAATATATACTCACTATATCAATACTCATACAAAATTATCTTATTGTACAAGCGTTCGCCTTAACTCACGCAAAATCCTTATTTTCATCCCAAAATCCCATTTCCAATTCATCTTATTCCATTTCGTTATCCCAAACCTTTAATTTATTACAAAAACCATCGTCTTATTACCAAGACTTTATCTCATTATTAACACTTTATCTTAGTTTATGGTTGTGTGGTAATTACGCGAAAACGACTAAAAACACTTGGGCAAAGTGTGACACCAATACATACCAACTCAACACCAGGCTTCACCGTCAAATGTCCCGAGAAAGCGAGTAGCAGGAGTGCTACAAAAGATCCTGGGAGGGTGGAGCTGGGGCGCTCGGCTGAAAATCGTGACGAGGCGACAGAATCATAGTAGCAGAGACTATCGTTGTGCCTCGACAAATTATTGAAGAGAGCTCTTCTAATCCGGCGATCTAGTGTCTGTCGGCAAATTTCATACAAGCTAGATATACTATATATATCGTATATCGTATATAATCATAAAATGTATAGAGTATATAATACGTGAGTAGTATAGATAGAGATACGTATCATATTAACCGTATAATATACGTATATATATATAATATATAATATACGTATATATATATATATACGTATATAGATATATATACGTATATATATAATATACGTTATAATATATATAAAAATATATACGTAAACATATATATAAAAATATATATACCGTATACCATATATAGATATATACGTATAAATATATATATACGTATATATAGTATAAAAATTATATACGTATATATATATAAATATACGTATATATATATATATATATATAAATATACCGTATAGATATATATATATAGTACGTATAGAATAGATATATTATAATACGTATATAATATATATAGTAAATACGTATATATTGATATATATACGTATATATATATACGTGTATATATATATATACGTGTATATATATACGATGAAAGACACGTATATATATACACGTAGATATATACACGTAAGTATCTACACGTATATACGTATATACACGATATACGTATAATTACACGTATATACTATATATACGTATATACTTAATATATATATATATACGTAATGATATATTATACGTATAAAAAATAAAGCGTATATATAAATATATATAATATACGTATATATATAGTACGTATATAGTATAATACGTAATATCAACTATATAACATATATATATGAATACGTATATATAATTATATACTGTTATATATTATACGTATATATATATATATATAACGTCAAAAAATATACGGATTGTATATATATACGTATAATATATATATAAAATATAATAGAAATATATATATACACAAGATATATATATATATATAATTTAAATAAAAATAATAATATTTTATTATTATTTTCGTCATATTATCGGGCTAACGGGGTAGTTACAACATCTCGTTACTTAATATGTCTATGCCCAATGGCCTTTACCTCAACACTTAATCTTCCTTAAGATTCACCCTTCCATTTCCTTAATTAAAATCGACACAACGGTTATAAATAGTAAATATTTTAAGAAAAGTTTCAAGGAATTACATCTTTCGTATTGTATTAAATTTTCGAGTTAAATAACTATATATAATTTAAACATTGAAAAGTTTATCCACCCTCTTTTTAGCCAAACTCTAAGTGTATATATCCTTTCGAAAATTCGCATGACACGTATCGTCTTAAAATGACTTTTCCAAGGTATTAAACCTTAATCCAAAACAATGACGTTTTCTGACAAACACAATATCAATACCTTCGGCATGATTTATCAAACCGTAGCAAAATAACCCCCTTTACACTCAACAAGTCCAACAAAATCTTCCTTTTAGTCCAACAAAATTTCTCTAGTTCATTTTTACATGTCCACAAACTCATTTATTTGTTATTGGGTCATATGGTCCATCATGGTCTAAAATACTTAGCCCGATAGCGAAACTTATTCCATACTTCTTTTCATAAATCCAAAATACCAATCGAAACCCATTGGGTCATTAGCCCATTAAGCCAAATTAAAACATAAGCTATAAGCTCATAAATAAGCAAAACCGCATAAGCCCCAAGCTGAATAAACCAACCCGAACACCAAATAAGCTATAAGCTTATTACATAAACCGAAAATCAAATAAGCTATAAACTTATAATATAAGCCGAAACTAAATAAGCTATAAGCTTAATATAAGCCAAAATCCATAAGCCAAAATCAATAAGCCAAAATCAATTGGGCCGAGCCCAACTTGTCACCGACCTCTTACGGAACGCGGACTCAAACATAGCTGCCACCTTTGCCATACTGGCAGAGAGGCCCGATGACATCGCAAGTGATTGTTGGTCTTATATTATCCTTTCACAACTAATAAGCAAACCCGAATAAGCTATAAATAAGCTCTATATGAGCCGGTTATAAAGAAAGAAGAAAAGGAAGAAAAGAAAACTAGGAAAGTTAGATTAAGAGAGAGAATGGTGAGTTACAAGTGTGAAAATGTAACCAACACCCTCTCCATGTGTGGAGAGGGTTCTTTATACCCTTGAGTCCATGAAGTTGGCATTGGGCTTTTCTACTTGGGCTGGGCTTGGCTAAACTTAGGCTTTGAGCCCGAAACACGGACAATATTAGATTACAATACAAGCCCGTTGAACCTGACTAGCCTATTACAAAACAAGACCTAGTTTGACTTTATAAGACCGATAACATTCTTGTTTGACTTAATATAATTAAGGCTAACAATCTCCCCCAATGTTGAGGTCTCTTTCTTTAAACTCCTCCGTACCACGGAAATTGACATACTTGTATAGGGAGTTTTTCTGTTGATTTATCAATTTGTTCCCCTACGTTGAAGATATGACTTTTGACATTTATGCTTTGCCTTGTTTTTGGTCTTATCTTGTTTTTAATGGCTTTGATCCTTCATTCTTTGTGATCTTGATCTTGAGCCTTTGTCTTTTTGACTTTGAGTTTCACTTAAGATCTGTTAACTTGCATCATACTCCTTGACTTGAATCACTTGATTGACTTTCCTTGATCAACTGTGCTCTTGACCAACGCCGATACTGTTACACATTCTTTGTTTTGACATATATGATTATTAGTCTAACAATCAATCCCTAAATAACTATTCTTTATTTAACTTGAGTGCTCTTGATGGTTGGGGAGGTTTAAATCAACGATCTTGATGTTTGAAATGATTAACAATTTGAAAGCATGATTAAAGAGCATGTGGTTTATGGATCAACTTCGCTAGAATAGGCTGCAACACAACAGCTAAGCCTGAAATAGACAATTACAATAAAAGATGAAAATGGCTTTGTCATTCACTGACTTCGCTTTTCATTAACCACCGGTTTCCTTTTTATAGTATACATAACTATACAGTGATAGTAATTCAAATGAATCTCCTGACAGGGTTTCCAGCTCAAATGTAGGATCTTCTAACACAAAGTATTAGCTTCAAAAATGCCAGCTTGTTCTCATTACGGAACTCTCAAACCACAACACGGTAGAGAGTGAATCAGATAGTTACTATCTTTCTAATTTAGTTCTCAATTCATTTACTGGACCAAAATTGATATCCAGTTATCACAACTTGATTCATAAGAATCTCTGCAAGTCACCTACCAAGAGCTTGTTTTTGATGTTGGCTCAATGCAGATTTCCATCTTCACTGTAATACTTAAGTATCACACATGAAGTACTGGCATGATCATAAGATTATGCGTTAGGACTCTTTGTTACAACTTGTTATCTTTGTGAGTGTTCAACAAGTGTATTTTTTGACATTGTTTCCTAATGAGATTTATACTTTGATCTCTTCTGGCATCTAGACTCGATAGTGCACTTTTGGTATTAGTAATCGAAGGCTGGAGCATAGACTACAACTATACAATTATTAACAATCTCGAAGTGAGATGTCAATAGATAACGTATGTCATCTCCGTGACAAATGAGACAAGTTTCTTTTGAGAGAAACCCAAATGGCTGGGAAGGGTTGTGCATTGCATCACTGGGTCCATGACGACTTTCTTCAATATCAACAATCATCATTGTGATTTTGATAGATTATGTATTGACCCGGTTTCTGCCTAAGTTGTTTGGAGGGCTGCTTTCTTTTCACCCTTTATCCATACATTTCTTTTTCATGGATCTCAACCCTTTAATGCTTACCAAGATGTCCATCAACTAACACCTTGTTGATATTGTTTTCTAGTGTTAGCTCAATCTTAGTTGGCAATTTTCCTTATACCATTCTTCTCCAATCATACCTAAGACTGCTATTTCTAACATAAGCAATTCCTGGGTAGATCCCTCCGGTTCTGGTTGGATCGTAGGACTTATACCTAACCTAACCACCTTATGACTTCAGAATCATCGTGAAATTAAATAGGTTATTAGAGTATGAGATCGAACCATAAAAACCATTTCTGACATTGTTATTTTCAAATACACCCACTACACATGTGCTCTGAGATTTGAAATTGTTTAGCACATGAAGGAAAGAGTTGTCACTATAGAGTCTTAAAGATCACATACTTCTATATCAATTTTAATTACAATTCTCCCCTTATTTTAAATAATAAACACTTAGTATTGAAATACCAATTAATAAAATTTGACATTAAAAATTCCCATGGGGAGAAAAATGTAACACAGATAGTGCGTGAATACATTTCCATATAGCTCCCCTTCAACAGTAATGTGGATATCCATATTTAATTAAACTTGCCATGGAATAAAATTTGATATGACGCCACAAAATTTTGAAGACGGAGTAAGGATGCCTTAGTGAACAATGTAATAATTTATTAAATTGACATTAAGTTTTCCACTAATTTAATTTCACAAAATGTGTTTGGATACATAAAATTGACATTTATGAGATGTATCCGACACATTAAAAGGCTTTGTTTTAAAAAGCTCTCCCTCAGAAATTGATTCACATAAAATGATATTCAACGTATCACAATTACCTTGAAAATTATTCGAGGAAGGGAGTGTTGAACACATAATTTTAACAAATACCACATTTTATGAAAAAACCACAATTACTATTGTAGACAATTTTGACATTGAAAAGTTCTTTTGAAATTGTTTTCACGAATTTTTAAAAACACATGATAGAAGACTTCTCTTTTATTTTTAGAGTAAGCGTACACTTCCCTATTACATTCGGGACCGAGTTATGCACTGAAATGTACATAAGTCATTAAGAAAATTTAGAAATGACATGTTTTGAAAGCATTTGAAACTCTTGCTCGAACTTCATTTTTACACGCCCGTGTCGATGTTAATCAACATTTCCTAAAGTACGTAAATGTTATCCGATTCCAAGAGACAGTCGAGAAGATTCTTTTAGGTTTTTTTGAAATTTTCCTGTTTTATTTCTTTGTTTTCTCTAGGTTTATATTTTTTCTATTTCTTTTTGTTGGTTCTTTATTTTTGAATTTCTTTTCAAAATTTTTTATAAAATCAAAAATAACAAGAGGAATAAAAATATTTACAAATAGATGTTAGAATGATCAAGCAGAATTCAATTGCCAAACCTCCCATTCATCTGGAGTCAAACATCTTAAACCCGAAGTCAGTCTGACAAGAATACTTAAAGCTATCTTTCGATAGAGCTTTAGTAAACATGTCAACTAACTGGTATTCAGTTCCAACAAATAATAATTCTATAATACCCCTTTTAACATGTTCCTTTAGAAGTGGATATCTGACATCCGATGAGCTTGGTGCGGGAATTTGGACTGATTGCACGAGATGGCCTATGGCTGCCTTTGAGTCACAATCACATAGGTATATTATCAAAGTGGAAGCCATAATCTGTGAGCTGTAGTTCTCAACCATAGAAATTGTGCGAGCACACAGATAAAGAACACACACTCGGCTTTCTTCTTAAGAATTGATGCAAGTCCTGCATTTGGATGACCAGCTGACTAACTTATCACCACCTAGAAATTGTATGCCACCAGATGTACTCTTACGTGAATTAAGACAACCCGCGTGATTCAAATCTGAAAAAGCAGTTAGTTCGAAACCGGTGTCCTTCAGATACCAAAGACCCATGTTAATGGAGTCTTTAAGGTACCAAAAGATCCGCTTAACCGCGGTGAGATGTTTCTCAGTCGGTTTTGCTTGATAGCGAGCACAATAACATGTTGCATGTACAATATCTGGTCTACTTACTGTTATGTACATGAGTGCTCCGACCATACTACGATATTTCGTTTGGTGTACCAATGCTATCAAGGTAAATTTGCACCAATGCTATCACATGAGGTCATACCATGCTTTTTAAGTATCTCTTGAGCATACTTAGCTTCGTTTATAAAGATACCACGAGGGGATTGGTGGATCTGAATTCTTAAGAAGAATTTCAGTTCCCCCATCATAGACATATCAAACTTGTTGTGCATTAGTTTTTCAAATCATTTTGAAAGTTTTGGGTTCGTAGAACCAAAAATAATGTCATCAACGTAAATTTGCACAAGCAATATGTCTTCCCCATGTTTAGTTATGAACAGAGTTGGATCAATAGAACCTTTTGAGAATCCTTTGGATACCAGGAATTTGGAGAGTTCATCATACCACGCTCTTGGTGCTTGTTTGAGACCATATAATGCTTTCTTGAGACGGTAAACTTTGTCAGGATGATATGGGTCAACAAATCCATCTGGTTGGTTTACGTACACTTCTTCCTTTAGAGGTCCGTAAAGAAATGTTGTTTTAACGTCCATTTGGTATACTGTAAATGATTTGTGTGCAGCATACGCAATGAACAACCGTACAGCTTCCAACCGAGCAACTGGTGCAAATGACTCTTCAAAATCAATTCCTTCCTTTTGAGCATATCCCTTAGCTACAAGACGAGATTTGTTGCGAATAACAGTATTTTCCTCATCATGTTTGTTTTTCCAGAGCCACTTTAAGTTAATGACATTTTTGCAAAGTGGTCTGTCGACTAATTCCCATACATCTAATCGATCAAACTGATGAAGTCACCTGCATTGATTCAATCCATGCAGAATCAGCCATGGCTTCTTTGATGTTCTTTGGTTCGGTTTGACTCACGGTGAGTGCGAACATACACATCTCGCCATCTGTTTCTAGCTGACGTCTTGTTCTAATTGATTGAGAAGGATTTCCAATGACTTGTTCTAATGGATGATCTTTTGTCCAACGTTGTGCAGAAGGATGGTGTTGATAGAAAGTATGCATGTTTGACGAATCAACATGACGAGACAATGTCTCCCCTTGTTCTTGTACCGGTGTACTAAAGATGTTGATAAATTCATCTTCGTCAAATTGTGCATTTTATGTATTTCTGCTTGAATAATGTTCTCAGGTGCAGTGACAGTTGGTACTTGAGTTGGAGTTTGATGTGTTGATTGAATGTTCAATGGAGGTGGATCTGCAACATCGGTTGTTGTAGAAGTGTGAGTTGTGTTATGTTGTTGACGTTTATCAGGATTATCAGCAGCATGTACAGCGGAAGACTTTGACACAACAGGAGAAGTTCCATTGAGTAATTCACTAAACATCGGACTATATAGCAATTCTAGCTCATTTGACGTTGTTACTGTCTCAGAGACTTAAGGAACATTTTTCTTGACTTTGTGGACCTGGACTTAAACTGTCTTGTTCAAGTACCGTTGTCAAACATTGTGGACCGGGGTCAGAACTGACGTGATCTGACGCCATCTGAGGCAATTCGTCAAAGTTAACATGAATTGTTTCAACTATTATTCTTGTTCTCTTGTTAAATACCCTGTAAGCCTTTGACTGAGTAGAATACCCAACAAAAATACATGCATCACCTTTTTCCTTCATTTTATCAAGATTTTCACCATCTCTGACGATATAGCAAAGAGAACCAAAGATGTGAAAGAACTTAACTGACGGTTTCCGGGCATTGATGATATGGTAAGGTGTTTTCTCATGTCGAGGAATTACAAGTGAACGGTTTTGAGTAAAACATGCTGTTGCAATTGCTTCAGCCCAGAAGAAAAAGGAACTTTAGCGGCGCTTAGCATTGTTCGAGCAGCCTCAACAAGAGTACGGTTTCGTCTTTCGACAACGCCGTTTTGTTCAGGTGTTCGAGCAGTTGACGTTTCGTGTCTTATTCCCTCTTTTGCAAAGTATGCATGAAGAGTTTTATTAAGAAATTTCGTGCCTTTGTCAGTTCGAACTGTTGTAACTTGAGCATGAAGTCCTCTTTGGACAAGTGTGAGGAAATCAATGAGAACTCCAGGTGTTTCGTCTTTGGACCTCAAGAAGTGAGTCTAGGTATATCGGGAGTAGTCATCAACAATTACGAGAACATATTTCTTTCCATTAATGCTTTCTACCCGCATTAGACCACATAAGTCCATGTGTAGAAGTTGTAACCGTCTTTTTGAGCTCGGGGTAGTCTTAGTGTGAAAAGACTTTCTTTTTGCTTTCCCCAACTCACAAGAAGAACACAGATGATCTTTGATGAATTTTAATTTTGGAAGCCCATTCACAATATTATTCTTCGAAAGCAAGTTGATGGTGTCGAAGTTTAAATGAGATAGACGATGATGCCATAACCATGCTTGAGACGATGTTGCTTTAGCCATTAAGCAAATTGGATTGGGAGTTGTTGAGTCTTGCAGAGTAATGGAATACAAATCTGTGCCACGAGAACCTGTGAGAAGATCATTTCCCTTCAAATCACGGATATAACATGTAGACTTCCGAAAAGCAACTTCCAAATCCGCATCACAAAATTGACCAACGAAGAATAAATTGTGATTAAGCCCTTCGACGTAATAAACCCGTTTGATAGTAATCGTTCCTTGAACCAGATCTCCATAACCAAGAATTGGTGCAATTTGATCATTTCAAAACTTTACCGTTCCCATAAATTTCTCCACAAAATTAGTTAGAAGTTTGAGATTTCCGGTCATGTGCTTTGAGCACCCAGAGTCGACGATGAATAGAATTATCTCGACGAGCTACAAAAGAATTAGAAGACAATGGAGTATTGGACAGAGTGGAACACCTAGGAGTCTTATGTTCCAAAAAATTAGCAGTTCTAGATGCATTTCCTAGAGGCATACTAACGTTTGGTTTAACATTTCCTATTTGAGACTTAGGTTTCCAATTGTATCCGGGTGGTGTATCCTTAGGATACCACCAACTGCATGTCTTACTAACTTGCTCATATAACTTCCGAGTTATGTTTCTAGATTCCTTGATAGTGGAGTCTGTTGCAACGGTTTTCTTACTGTATGTTGCAACAGATTGATTCACATTATACTTGGGTTCTCTAGTACTAATAGGCACAACCATTGGTTGTCTAGTCCTAGAATTCACGCCATTGATATAATGTAGAACACACAAATCATGATTGTCATTCAGCACACATTTTCCACAAGTAACACAGACAAAGTTAACATTCGAGGTCTTAGCATTCAAACTGTCATTACACGCAGTTACAAACGTTTTATTATTAGAAAACTTAAAATTCCTACGGTGGTCTTCTACTTCTTGCTTCTTCCCTTGACTATTGTTAGACATGACTCTATCTTCTAGTTGATTACTCTTAAGCTGTGGTCTGCTAACACTAGTAGTAGGAATTACTCCTGTAGAGAAAGGCATGCGTTTGTTAGTTTTCCTAATGTCTTGAGGCAACCGTTGTGTTCTAGTTTGATTAGGCTTTGTGTGCACTTTATACATTCCTGGTGCAATCACATTTGTGTTCTTGAAAATTGGCAACACATTCTGAGGCAAAATCTGTGCAGTGACTGGTTTTGAAAAATCATGGGACACATTTTGTGTGGTAACTGACTTTGACTTTGAAAAATCTTTCTTTGCAAGAGAATCTGAAAAAATAGCTGGTTTACCTAAAATTAATTGTCTTTGACTTTTAAAAGCATTCGGTTGTCGAATAACTGATGATTTTTCAAACTTAGTTTCCACATATTTTCCTTTCATCTTTTCTATGACTTTCTTCAGCTCACTTATTGCAATTCCTTTGTCTTGTAATTGGGTTTTCAAGACTTTAATTTCAAACACTTTCACATCTTTCAGAAATTACGTTTGGGACGATTTTCTTTGCAAGATTTGTCCCATTTTTATCTTTTCTGCACTGTAGTAAATCAAGATTCACGGTTTTAATCGCATGTTTCTGAAGTGCTTCAAATCTCTTTGACATTGTTTCTACTTTTTGAAAGCTCTTTTATCAAGATTGTGTCACATTTTTTCCCAAGTTTCCAGTAATCACATAGCAAATTATAACTCATCAGATCAGTGTACACACCAAGTATTGCATTTATTTATCGCATAAAAATATTCCACTTCAAAGTCAGCCGATTCATTTCAAAAACTTGTTTTGGAGTTCCAGTTGAGAATTGAGAGTGTCTACTTCATGTTCAAGAGAATTAAAGTATCTCAAATCAGCAACCATTTCCTCGTTCAAACACAAATGAAATTTTTCTAAGTCCGCATTTATTCTTCTAATTTTGGGGCAAAATTTTCCTTCGGTTGTGTTTTGAATGGAAGGATCTATGTTACCAAAATATGTTCTTTTAGCGATTGTTTGTTTGCAACGTTCCACTCCATCAAAAATCGTGTCAACACTCTTTTTAATCTTGAAAGGTTCTTTAGATCTTTTACACTTTTGATCTCAAGGAATGGATTCATCCATTCATTTTTCTAACAAAGTTGTTTGTTTATGAAAAGACTCTTTGGAAAATTCATTATTAGAAGATGTATGACTCATCTTTGACGTTCTTGGAAAATAGTGTTGTTCAGATGACTTTTCCCGTTGTGGAACGAACAAATCATAAAGATTATTCAACTGGTCATAATCAAATGGTTTGATTAAATCGCTTAACTTTGATCGACTTTCTTTGTCAAGACGAATCGTTTTGTCAGATTCAGGGGCTAACATTAACGCAAGATTATCATTATAGCAACCTATATCATACAGACGAGGATTCGCTCGTTGAGCTTTCTTGAGGAACTCAGGTTTTGCAAAACTCGTTTTATAATTACGATTAAGCATATTCATTGTTTGAACAGATTGGCTGGTTTTATATACAATATCATTCAAAACCTTGACTTTGTTTTCTAAAACAATGACTTTATCAAGTTCTTTGTATTCACGAGTTTTGTAAAGCTTATCTGAGCCTCTTTTGCTTGTGACATTATGGAGATGGTTATTCTTGATTGTGCACAAGCACCTTTTTACATATCCGAAATACGTTTGATTTTAAATCATTTACATTTGTCGAGAGTTATCATAGATGACTTTTCAAACTCAATTTTTGCATGACATTAAATCCCCCTTTAGCTTTTGCCACATCAATTTCTACCTTTGACTAATAATTCACATCATTATACCTATCAAGTTCCGCTTGGAACTTCTTAAGGTCTTTAACATCACCTATTAGTCTTAGACATTCATTGTTAGCCTCTTAGAAATGTTTATTTTGATATTCTAACTTTTATTTTTGGTTTTAAAATCCTCAATTTCACCTTTCAATTTATCAACTAAAGCCTTGTTTGATGATTTCAATTTTATTTACGGTTTTTGCTGTCATCAAATTCACATAATTTTTCTAGAATTAAAGAAGCAAGCAAATCGCGTTCTTGATCAAGATCATTAGTATCATCCTGGTCATCATGAACTCTATCATAACATATATCCAATGAGTCAATAGTGATATTATTGGTTTCTGCTTGAATAATGTTCTCAGTGGCAGTGACAGTTGGTACTTGAGTTGGTGCTTGATTTGTGGTTGAAGGTGTTGTTTGAATGTTCAACGGAGGTGCATCTGCAGCAACGGTTGTTGTTGTAGATTGATTTGTGTTATGTTGTTAACGTTTATTAGGATCATCAGCAACATGTACAGCGGAAGACTTTGACACAACTGGAGTAGTTCCATTGAGTAATTCATCGAACATCGGACTATATAGCAAATCCAACTCATTTGACGTTGTTAGTGTCTCAGCTTGCTCTGCATTCAACTGAACTCCAACTTCATCTTGCTTACACAATATCATCTTTTCCTTGTGATAAGCTGCATCCTTTGCTCGTTTTGGTTTCTGAAATTCCCTTGATACATGCCCATATTCCTTGCATCCCATACTTTTGCACTACCTGAGTTCCTACATTCTCCCTAGCCCCAGCAACATTAACTACCCTCTGATTTTCATACCCAGTTCCTTTGTTGATTCTTGGATAATTATCTTGATTAGCTCTACTTGTGTTTGATGAATTTTGAAGGTTGTTGTTGGTAGGTTTGTAGATTTTCTTGAACGAGAGAGAAATTAAATTCATGAGTTTATCAATCTCATTTTCCTTTGACATTTCATCATCTTCAGTAACCGTGGCAAGTTCTTGATCATAAATAGGAGCAGAAGAGTTGACAATTGCTTTTCTTCTATTTCTAGTAGCTTGTTGTGTTCTGGTTGAGGAATTTTAAGTGTGGTGATTAGGATGGTAAGCTAGTTGTTGTTAAGCAACAAGTGCAAGTGGATTAGCAGTACGTGCTAGTCTTTCATCTCTTATCTCGTTGACTTCATTCTGGTGTTGCTTCAGGATGTCGTAAAGTTTGTGATTAGAGACAGGTTTTCTTGCTCTTGACTTGCCTTAACAAGTGTCACAAACCTTTGCCATTCTGGTTGTAGTTGAAGTAAGAACTGGACATTCACTTGATGATTAGTAACATGACACTGATTTCGGACAAGCTCATTCATCATCTTGTAAAACCGTGAGTAATACGATTCAAGTGATTCACCATCCCGTGATGTGAATTTTCCAAACTCCCAATATAAATTGGTTTCAAGATCTTGAACATTGATTGATTCACCTTGTTTCAACCTTTCAATGGCTTTCCACATTTCACATGCATTCGGACAAGCATCAACTGTGGAGTAGATATCGTTATCTATCCCTGTGAGAATGATCTGAACGGCTTCAGCTTCGGCATTCAGTTGATCTCGTATGTCTTGTGAAACATTCTTATAGTTCTCCATATACCTCTCTGTAGTTGTTTCAGAACTACCTTCAGCAACTGGAACTGTTTTCTCAGCCCATTGATACGTGTATGGTGGATTTTGGAGACAATGGTGGATGAGTTCACTGTTAGGTTTGGTGTCAATGTATCTCTTGATTCTGGATTTCCACTGAACATAATTACCCGGTGCCAACATTGGTGGACGATCTTTGCTACCCGCTTCCATGATAGCATTATGAAGAGCATTTGATGATTGAGTTTGCAAATTGGTATTTGAATTTGACATTTTGATGAAGTTGTGAATGGATATCGGATCTTAAGTGTTATGAAGTGATGATTGTGGTTTTAATGAGATTAACGGTCACGGGGATTTTATAAATCTATGATTAAAAATCGAGATAAGAATCGTATTCTTCGCGGGATTTTACCAATCAGAAGAAACGTGAATGAATAATTAATTGGACATTTCACGTATGATTAAGGTTGATTGTTGGTTTTGATTGGTTGTGTTTGTTGTGTTGAAGTAATTGTCTTTAGTCCGAATACAGTCCAAAGTCCTCGTAATTAGTCCATGAAGTTTGTTTTGTCTTGATGTGATGTTTTGATTAAACGGTGATTAATATATTTCCAAATTCGGTAAGGTCGAAAATGACTTTAGTCAAAACGCAACTATCTTGGACACAAAACGCAATGACTTTAGTCAAAACGCAGTGACTTGAGAACCAAAACATGGGATTTCAATGGACAAAACGCAATGACTTTAGTCAAAATGCAACTATCTTGGACACAAAACGCAATGTATAAAAAAAATTGAGCAGAGTAACGTTTAGTCAAAACGCAATGATGGTCTTCGATGAGCAAAACGCAACCTGTGGAGACAAAACGCAACACAAAAAAAATATCAAATCGCAGTTACTTGGGAACCAAAACGCAGTGACTTGAGAACCAAAACGCAACGACTTGAGAACCAAAATGCAGTGACTTGAGAACCAAAACGCAGTGACTTGAGAACCAAAACGCAGTGACTTGAGAACCAAAACGCAGTGACTTGAGAACCAAAACGCAGCGTCTTCAAGCAAAATGCAATGGCCTTGTGCAAAACGCAATGAGATTTAAGCCAAAACGCAATGTCTTCCAATCAAAACGCAACCAGTACAAATGTCACTTTCAAGTACGGTACTTGTTTGTCTCTATACTCAAAACGCAACGAGTAACCAAAACGCAACGAAGAGTTTTTCGATTTATGACAAACCGCAACCACGAAAAATCTTCTAACTTTCAACTAAGCCACGAAATAAAGTTGACCTTATAGTGATACAAGGTTTTGTTTTAAGCATGAAAGTACCACACTTTAACACCCTAAGTCACGAAATAAAATCAAAAGATGGTATTTTCTTGCGTTTTTCTTTTCGAACCAAAAGAAAGAAAAAAATAGTCACGATTTTGATACAAGCAAGCACTAAACACCCCTTGGCGAGTGATACCACATGTTATCCCACTAGTTTAATCCATTACACAACAATATTCTTTACCAATAAGCAAGAAAATAAGATGAAATCTTAGAGAGAGAAAGTAGAGAGAGAAACAAGAAGATTAGATAGAAATGGTGGTTACAAAAGATAGAAAAATTAACCAACACCCTTCACCCAAGTGTGGTGAAGGGCTGTATTTATACCCATGTTTGTAAGCTTTGGCACTTGGGCTTTCTAACGGGCCGGGCTTTTTTTTACCCCCCCCCCCCCCCCCCCCCCCCCCCCCCCCCCCCCCCCCCCCCCCCCCCCCCCCCCCCCTTTAGTTTAACTTGGGCTTTGAGCCGAAACTTTGGACACTTTAGATTACATCTAAGCCGTTGACCCCGACTAGCCTTTACAATACAGACCTAGTTTGACTTTTCTTTTTTAGACCAGATAAACATTCTTGTTTGACTTAATATAATTAAGGCTAACAATAAGACTGTGCTTAGTATAATAATTTGACAATTTTTGAATTTACTAATAAATTCTTAAAAATTTTATACTCGAGTACACCTTATTATCACCATAAGTCTACACTACTTATATACAAATTCACAAGTTTATGATATACGAAATGACCTTTGAGATATGAACACAATATGACAAAGTCATATTGTTCTTTGCAGCAGTCTGAGGTCAGTTCCGTAGAGTCTACCACCAACGAATTTCTCCAAACTCCTCATCATCCTTCTTTCCTTTAGCAGCTTGTTGATGTCCTTGATCATGAAATGGGCTATTTTCTTTTCCAAATTGCTCCATCTTCTCTTCGGTAAGTAATCCATGTCGATATTCTTGGTAATGTCTTCGAGCGAAGAAAGAAGTCTTGTTAACGTGCCATCACTGAAATTGTACAGTTTGTCAGAGCGCATCAACCTGTTCCTCTTGTAGTCGTTCGGGGAAAAAAAAAACCAAATTTTAAAATAATGAATCCTTGAGGGTATTTTTATGGAGTGTACGGGTGCCTTTTTCTGAGATCAGGTCTTGTAGTATCAGGCTTGGTGACGTTGATCTGTTTTTGATAACTTTCAACTCCAAGTTGAAGATCTTTGACTCGCCTTTGAATAACCAGGGACTTTGGTGAAACCATTCAGTAGCGGCAATTGCGAGTCAGCAAAACTTTCATTCCTGAAATTTTAAAAGGGGCCGATAATTCTGAACCACAAGAAGTAACATGTCCTCGATATCATTGATCCGAAGTTGTGGAAAGTCACCTTCCTCGAATCCGTATAATGCGTTATCAGCTCTTCTCACTACAATCTCTTCCAAGTACCCGTAATCTGTTTCCTCATTAACGCAGACATGAGTGATGAGTCTATAATGTGGTTTTTTTCATTTTCTCAACTAATCAAACAAATGTATATTACAATCGAAAAATATATCATTGAACTCGTATGTCAAACAATTCAAACTTTATTCTAGTTTTTAAAACAAGGGATTTTTTTTAGAAAGTCAGCTATATATATCAACCACACAAAAACGATACAAACAAACGACGTTCCTACTCTTCAAACAAGACGATTGAAGAGAAAAAACCCGAACAAAGGAAACACGAAAAAACGAGTCAAAAGTACACAACGATAACATTGTATGTTATTACCGGGAAAAAAAATTTGAGCCCCCCTCAACAGAAATTCTTGGCTTCGTCCCTGCTTGCGAAATCATGTTATCTAGATCATCAAACTTGTTAAAATTTGATAAACAAAATCAATTTTTATATATCTTTTATGTACGTGTTCAGTAGTATTTATGGTTGTAATTAAAAGTGTAATGTTCTAAATTACAAGATATGTACATAATGTTTGTTGTTATTTGAATAATGAATGACATGTTTAATTTTGCTAAATTAAATAGAAGTGTTAAATTTCATATCAATTTTTATATATCAAGCATGTCTTTCTCCGGATTTGTACCCTATATTTGACGCGCTTGTTCAATCAACAATATAGATCATTTGGCGCTATAGAAACGAGTTTACTTTTGGGTCTAAAAAACCCAACAAGGATCTTTATCCTTAACGATGTTAAACTCAACTAATTTATTTGGAATTTCAATAGACATAGAAATATTTTTTGTAACTGGGTCGAGTGGTTCTTGGACCCTCACAAATCCCTCACTTGTTATTTGTAGCCTTTCTTTCCTAGCTCCTTGCTAGGTGTTATATAAATTGTCGTTTAAAAAAAATGACCTAAAAGGTGAGCAGTGTAACACCCACAAAAATCACAACGCAGCGGAATACCACTTGGGGTGCTACTTCATAGCATAAAGTAAAAGTTACAGAAAACGACCTCAAAAGAGACGTTTAATAAAATGTCATATTCGATTGAATAAAATAAATCAGAGTAAATTCAGGTCCCAATAATTTCCTTTTTAACAAAAGTTACAAGAGTTTATACATGACTCATTTGTATACGCGACTTGAATGCTCCCAAGGCTCAGCTAGCGATATAATAACCTGATAAAATACATGCAAAAACGTCAACAATAATGTCGGTGAATTCATATGTTTAAGTAAAAATAGCATTGAAACAATTCAAGTAAATATTTCAGTAAAAAAGCAGCGCTACAACATTTTAAAGTATTATTTTCGAAATCCAAGTAGTGATTCGATAAATCAAGTAATATTCAATAGTGGACCACAAGGTTTAAGATCAGCCAGCGACAGTATTTCAAAGTATAATTCAACATTACCGCATTGAGCTCATGACACCGAAACCTTGACAATAACGCATATCAAATGCAAATACAGTTGCCCCAGTAGTAGGTATTATTGCCTCAGACCTACGATTCTCAATACAAATCATCCGTTAAAAAGGTGCTCGAAAGAATTCGATTCAGACCTCGAACGGGGTTGTCAAACCCAATAGATCTATTAAATGTACTAGCGTTCACCCCTACAGGGCAATTAACAGTTCATGAAATTAGGGACTTTGGCAATAGCGACTCATGCAGGTAATTTCATAATCGGGTTAGGCATACCCTTCAAGCACTTATGTTCCATTAGTAAAACAATAATGTATTCAAAACTCACGGTTTTGTAAATAGATAATCAATGGTCTCAAATCATGTAGTAAGCAAATCAAGCTTTAATAAATTCAGTAGTAAACAACCATGTATTAGAAATCATGTGGTAGGCACGTAAAAGATTTAGTAAAAAAACATTCATGTAACGCTCATGTAGTAGAAATCAATAAGTTTATTAGTGAAACGAGCATGTATTTCTCACCCCGAAAATAGTTATGAAAACTATTAAAAATGAAATGGTGGGGCTATGAACCCACCTTAGGCAGTAGTATCATATAAGAGGTTCAACTACGAGCGAACAATGACGATTACGCCTTAACCACTACCTATAATATAGTGGTCCGTGATATGTAAAATGTATATATTCCGACATATAATGAAATTTATATCGTAGAATCCATGAGTCCCCTGCCAACTTACTTATTTATACCCACTATAATGATCATCTCAAGTTTAATTTCATTTAAAACTCATTCCGACTAAATATGAAGATTTTAATGAAAATTACCCCATTTTTGGACTCATTTTAAAGATTAAGACATCCAAGAGCGAACGAAAGTGAAAGACTTACTTATTATTGTAATTTCAGCTTAGTTAATATATTTTACTCCTAATCATTTGCTTAAAACACTAATGATTATCTATAAAAATTTCGCCGTGTTGACTTTTTATTATATATATTTCTTTAAATCTGACCCGTCCAAAATGACCCGCTAAATCATATTTTCGCGACTCAGACTCTAAAGCATTTTGATGTAAAACGACGTTTTAATATAATTCCGGACCAACTTTCAATTTAGCCGACCGAAACCCAAACGGAAAATGACCAAAAATACCCTAGCAAATTATCTGCAGAAAATATTTTATAAAAAAGCAGATTTGGAGTTGAGTTATTGACCACCCGTCAAAAGGCGGTTTAAGCTTAGATCGCCTCGCGAAAAGGTAAAACGGCATTTTAAATAACTTTTTAGTTTTACCCGAGACCCAAAAATCAACATAAATGGACGAAAACGCCCTTAGTTCAGGTCTGATGCAGTTTTATAAAAATGAAAAACGCAGACTTTGCCCTAGCTTTTAGACCCGTTATTACTCATTTTTAGACTCGGATATCCTCACAGAGAAGTAAAACAGCATTACGAATAACTTTCATTCTTCGGCCGAAGGCCGAAACAGACCCGAAAGTGATGAAAATACCCTTTTAAAAATCTGACAGCAACTATTATTTCCCGAAAAGCTGAATTTTTAGTAAAAATTTTCCTAACTTCAATTGGCCGTAAAAACTTTTTATTATTTAACAAAAAAGCTGAGTTTTTAGCAAAACTTTTTCTAAACTTCATTTGGCCGTAAAAACTTCGTTTTTCGGAGTTACGGGATGATCCACCCACCGAAACGTTCATAATAACAAGCTCTATCATAATTTTAAGCTAAAAAAAAATCAATTTCTACATTTTTACGATACCCGAAACCTGCTGCGTAACTTTTGGCACAAAACGACCGTTCCAAAACTCTACCAAACGCTATTTTTCGCACCCAACAAGCTTCAAAATACACCTAGCTAACCTATCTCCGTCAACTAACATCTCCAATCAATAATCTAACCTCAATACACAACATGCACAATGATCCATGGATTCTAAATATAAAATTACACACATGCAATGTAATATCAAAATTAATCAATACAAAAAGGCTTAGAGAACACTTACAAACACAATGAAATGGAAGAAAATCAAAGACACACAAAACCCTCTTGGGTTTGCCTATGCCGAAACCAACACACACCCTTTTTATCAAAACCCCAACTTTTAATTAATCAAAACCTTATAAAATCACTTGCATTCAAACCCTTGATGCTTCAATTATACCCAAACCAATGAAACCTTCAAAAATCAAGAATCTTGAAAAAGTCTTGCATGTTGATTTTTATTGTAGAGAATGATGGGGATTAATGTATTAGTGATGATTTAAGTGATTGGAATAAAGTGGGAAGATTTTCGATGATGTCTTGTTGGTGTTTGTGTTGGGGTCGTTCGAACAGAGAAGGGGAGGAAAAGGAGCAGGCGTTCCTTTTTTTACTGTTATGATACTATGTGTGTTTTATAGGGAGTGAAACACTAAAAGTAAAATATATACATATGGTAGTGTTTGTTTTTAGGTTTAGTAGGAGTTGATAAAAAATAAGGGGGTGTTTGGTTTTTAATTTAGCAGGAGCACACAAATTGAACAAAGGGTGTTTAGTTTATATGTTATGTTTATTTTATATTTTTATTGTTTTATTTTTCTAAAACATTTATACTACAATATTTAATTTAAAACACTAAGTTAAAATATTAAAAAGTGTTAAAGTACTATTTTGACACGGTTTCAGCAAAACGCAAGAAAAATCATAAAATATTATAATAATAATAAATTGACTTCCGAAGGGAAATTATGAAATTTTGATCTCTTAAAACGCTTAACGGATAAATATCCGAAGCACGACACGCAAATAACTAAAAATGACGATTTTCACCAAATCGGCTAACAAGTAAAACATATTTTTTTTTCAAGACAAAAATAGGAATGGAGTCGAGATTTAATATTGATCGTAAAATACGAGATGTTACAATAATGAGCTTTGTGAAGCGAGGATACGTAATGACATTCTTCTTCTGCTATACACGGTAAATAAAATCCCACCAGAGAAGAGCAGCATAATCAACATTTGTGCGGTTGACCACGACATGAAAAAGTTGTAGTATGTTGATCTTTGTTTAATCATGTCCCGATGTTCTTGTAGTCAAGCAACGATTGAACACCTTGAACATGGTCTGCCATGGTTGATCAAGAAACTTCGTATAGAAGGCACTCACTTTATCAACTACGCCTTGATAGCCAACCTTCTGCATGAATGATTCAATAACCTTGATGTTGACTGATGCAATGAATGGATTATCTAGAGTTTCCATTGGTAATTGAATAGTATCACGAAACATATCAATAGTATAAGTTATCTCTTGACTATCCAGCTTGAACATGATATTGTCCTCAGTATCAGGCACTTTGCTGACTGTCTTCTAAAACCGTTGTAAGTACACAGCTGGAACATCAGCAGTAGCAGTAAGAGCATAGCTCAAAGGATGATCAAGCAAAATATGTCCCACAATATTGCATTCTGGTGAGCATGGGATACTTTGGAGCACATCATAGTTGTTGCATCTCCCAATGCTTTGAAATTTGGGGACGAGTTGAGCAGCTGAAATGATTTGTTGAGCCATGTGGAATACTGTATGATGACATGAAGTGATTAGTGAAATGAGATAAAGTTTATGAAATACACATTTATATAACATTTTTGTCTCTTTCCACTCTGCCTGTTTTTATATGCTCTGGCAATTCTTTTTGAGCATATTTTGATCATTTTATTTCTCATGTGCCAATTCTTGCTTTTTCGGGCACATGCCATATGCTTTATTCCTCTTTTTCTTTTGATCTCATTTTGTATGCTCTGACAATTCTTTTTCGAGCATACTCAGATTTGCTTTTTCCTGTATGGATTTTATCTCCCTTTCTATTATGAGTTTCCTTACTAAAAAGCATTTGTGAAATGATACTCTTTCAAAAATAATAAAGATATACTGTGATTTTTTGCAATACAACCATTGATGTTTAAGAAATCCAAGAGTATAACTTTATATTCTCATAAAAAACTTTTCAGTAAAAGAGTACCACTTT
>BQNB010100283.1:0-20577 GCA_026074375.1 Tanacetum coccineum | reverse complement strand
ATGCAGATATCCCTAACCAATGTGAAAGCGAACAAGCTCTTAATGTCAGTGCAGGTACTCTCTTAAGTACAGGTACATCGTTCAATCCTACAGAGGAAGGACTCAGAGTTTGGTTGCGAAAAAGAAAGATATCTCAGAAAACAGGGCTTCAAGGAATTTTGATCTGATGATCACAAAATGACGTTTGAACACAGCAGTTCAAGCCTCGGTCATCAATGTCTAATGGCGTCTGCTGAAAATAACACTTCAGGCCCCGTTCCTCAATGTTCAAAAGACGTTTGATCACAGCAGATCAAGCCTCGGTCTTCATGGCAATGACGTTTGAACAACGCAGTTCAAGCCTCGTTCTTCATCAAATGATGTCTGATCACAACAGTTCAGACCTCGCACCACAACGACAAGAGATGTCTGTTGAAAATGTCTCTTCAGGCCTCGTTCCTCAAGGACAAAAGGCGTCAGATTATGACAACTCTGACCCCGTGCCCCCAAGACAAAATGTTGTTCCTACAGCAGAGAAGACAGATTCGTCACAACAAGGGTTCAAATACAAAATCAAAAAAACAGAAAATTTCCAAAAAGAATCTTCTCGACATGTCTCTTGGAAATCGATAACATTTACGTGCTTAGAAATGTCGATTAACATTGACACGGTGTAGTAATGAAGTTCGAGCGAGAGTTTTCAAGATAGTTTCAAAACATGTCATTCTAATTTTCTAAATTGCTTATGTGCGAATGTCATACATAACCCCTGACTTCAAATAAAGGAAGATATAAACGTTTCCACACACGAGAAAAATTAACGTTTCTCGGTCTTGAGCTGTTCTTACAAGACATTCAATGTTTTAGCTCAAGAAAAAGGATAGTGTACGTTTCAGTGCGCTTACCCTTAACGTTAGAAGAGAAGTCCTCTAACATTTGGTTTTTCAAAAAGTTGAACACGTTTTTTCAAGAATTTCTCGATGACAAATCATAATCTTTCAAAAATTGTGTGTTCAACACTCCAACCCTCACAATGTTTTCAAAAGACAACAATTTCTCAATTGGTCCTATTTTTGAGGGGGAGTTTTTCAAAATATTTTTAAAGCAAAAAGGCCCACGGCTCACTTTTGATTTTGGCTTGTTTGTTGGTTAATCTTGCTCTCTACTTATTCTACATATCAAAAGGTAAGATTGTTACAAATTTCGTGTGTTATACAAGCTTAAAGTTCGAATTATAAGCTTTAAAAGGTTAGTGTTCTTCGTGGAGAGTTAGTGTAATTAAAATATGATCTTATCGACTCAATGTGCTGAACAGTAAGAAAAGGTTTTATGGTTCGATCTTATACCCAACAACATCTTAATTTCACGACGATTCTGAAGTCATAAGGTGGTTAGGTTAGGAATCAATCCTATGATCCAACCAGAACCGGAGGATCTACCCAAGGATAATCCAAAGTTAGAAATAGCAGTCCTTAGGTATGATTGGAGATGAATGTATATGGGAATAATGCCGACTAAGATTGAGCTAACACTGGAACAATCACAACAAGGTGTTAGTAATGACGTCCTGGTAAGCATTGAAGGCGTTGAAGAATGAAAAAGAAATGTATGGATAAAGGGTGTAAAGAAAGAAGCCCTCCACATAACTTAAGGCAGAAACCGGGTCAATACATATGCTGTCAGAATCACATGTTGATTGCTGACATTGAAGACGACATCATGGACCCAGTGATGCAATGCACAACCCTTCCCAGCCATTCGGGTTTCTCTCAATAGAAACTTGTCTCATTTGTCACAGAGATACACACGTTATCTATTGACATCTCATTCCGAGATCATTGATATTGAATAGGTGGCAATCTGCTCAAGCCTCCGAGTACTAAAACCAAAATGCACTAATCGAGTCTAGAGCCAAGAGATCAATAAAAATCTCGTTAGGACACATTCCATTTCAAACACTTGTTGAACATCATCAAGTTTACAAGCTGTTAACAAAAGTCCTACGCAATATCCTTGTGATATTTGCCAGAACATCTGAGTGATACTATAAGTATTCACAATGAAGATGGAAATCCTGCTTGGGTCAGCATCAAACAAGCTCTTGATAGGTGACTTGCGAGATTCTATATGAATCAAACTTGTGAAAACTGGATATCGATTTGGTCCAGTAAATGAATTGACGGTTGATGAATTTTGATAAAAGCTAAAAACTACCGATGTATTACAAAAACGCTTTTACAAGTAATACGTCGATTGATTTTTAAATCAATTTTCTTGATTATCACTAACGTAAACCTGCAGGTTAAAATGGTGGTGACGGTATCCCAATCAACCAAAGTCGATTCATTACCACATGTTCATGCTCATTCTACAAAGACAAACTATCATGAAAGCTTAAGATTTAAAGATAAAGACTTCCGCAAACTCTGATTTGAAGCTTTCAAGATGATGCATAGTATGAGAATGTTGGTCAAACACTCAAGATCGCAAGATGGCATAGACATTAAACACAATGTCAAAGGCTCAAAAGTAAAGATCGCAAAGCATGAAGGAACAAGCCTACAACAAAGAACAAAGAGAAAGACCAAGACCACATGAGCTTAACGACGAAAGCAATCTCATTGATCTCATGAAGGAGTGTCGTCAATGAACTCACTTCGGGGGAGATTGTTAGCCTCAAAATATTAAGTCGAACATGAAGTTCGTTCATTATGTATTTAAGTCTCGGTCAATCAATTAGTTAACGTTGTAATAGGAAAGTATCGGGAATCAGGCTTGATAGTTAATCTAATATTGTATATGTTTTGGGTTTAATCCCAAGCAAAACCCGAGCACGGGTCCTATTTAAATATCCCAAACGTCACTTAATGTGTTGGGGTATATAAGTAACTTTTCCACCAAGGAAAAGCAGTTGGTTCATTAATAAAAATTCCATTTTCTTCTTTCTTTAATTTCTCTCTCAACTCTCTCTCCTCTTTCTCTCTCTAAATCAACTCACTTTCTTTATCTATTTTCTTGATTGATTCGTGGTTTGTTATATGAAGTGAAGTGTTATACGGGATCCTACAGTTTTGCAATCCTCTAGTTCTTGAGTCAATGATGCGTTTGCTTTCTTTAATTGCTTTAAAATCATTTTGTTTTCCTCAGTATCAAGAGTTAAGTTTGCAATTAAATTAGCAAGCGCAGCACGCTCATCAACACATTCTATAGTATTATTCTCAGAATGTTATCTTTCATTGGCAAACACATTATTTTCATCATTGTTTTGTACCTGTTCCAACGGCTATTCAGTTGACCTGGATTCTTCTGGTAAGACCTCTTGAATCTTTGCCATGAAACTGTAATGTGTTTCCAAGTCCTGTTCATTAATCTCTTCATCCGTGTCCGCTAGCCAATCAGCTTGCTCAGCTTGCAGTGGAACACCGTGCTCAGCTTGTTTGCACATCATCATCTTTTCCTTGTGATACGAGTAGTCTTTAACACGCTTTAGCTTCCTGCATTCCTTTGCATAGTGGCCAAATCCCTTGCAGTTAAAGCACTGTATCCTATTCTGTTGCACTACCTGACTTCCTACAGTTTCCCTAGCCCTTCATGCTTAGCATACTTTCTCCAGATACTCATGTAGTATGTTCACTCTCGAATGTCATCAGTGATAAGATCATTCAGAATAGGCATCCCATATACTTCCCGTTTGGTTCCCTTTTCACTAAACTTGAGATATCATAGAACATACTCTTCATAAGGCAAATGAAGTGGAGAATTTGGCCTCGGGTGGAATTTTGTATACAGCTTGTCCGTCGTTTGATAAGTGAAGGATGATCATCTTGGTGAAATTGTTGGATTTGTAAATTTGGTAAGCCGAACACTTTGGGATCAACAAAGGATTGCTTTTCTTCTTTCCCTGATATGTAGTGCCTGATTCAGTTTTTGTCATAGATAAAGAATGAATGGATTGGGTGAATTCTTCCCACATCCTCTCTGCATAATCAATATGGGCTCGATTGATGACTCCCCAAAGAATCTGTACACAGGACTCTGGTCTCTCATAAGCTGAAGTTCTTTTCCCCCGTGAGACATAAAATACTGAAGTATGAGTGCCCTCCACGCTGAAACATGTCAAATGGTAACGACAGCAGAGTAAGTGTTCTGACAACTTTCTGGTAACCCAGTTCGATTCGTTGACAAAAGTTTGAGATGCAAGATCAGTAGTTTGGTGGTGAAGAAAATAATTGTTGTTGTCGACTTGAGTTGATCCTGAAGGGTCTCTGAAGTGTCTTTGGGTGAGATCGAACCATTCTTATCTATGTGAACAGCTGTTAACTCCCGGAGTTTTGATGACATTCGAACAGTGTCCCAAAACTGCTGAATCTAGATCGATGTAATTATCTAGGAAGGCCACAAGGCTCATGAAGAATTGGTGTGCGATCAGAATATCTACAGCAATCTTGTAGATTGGATTGCTCTGTGACTTTTCTACATCCAAATAGCATTTGCTTTTTCCTACAGCACCCATCTGCTGCTAGATAGGATCTGATCATCAGTACGAGTGGGTGGTGCCATAGCAGGTGCTTGTTCAGCAGGAGCATTAACATTAACATCAGCCATTGTATCTACACAATCACATCCACAGAAAGGCATACATACAGAACAGAGATGTTATATGTGAGCAAGTGCTCAGTAGTTAATTAGTTATGGACTAAATCCTGGAAAAGGATACTAAGATCATGTTAAAGTGGTGGTCAACAGATTTGGTCAACTCTTGAGTCAACAAAAGTTAACTCATGGAAGAGAAGACAAAACGCAATGACCAAAACACAATGATCAAATCGAAATTGACAAGAAATACAAGACAAAACTCAGAGGTAATAGGCAAAATGCAATAGGACAAACCGCAGGCAACAAAACACAAGATACAAAATGCAGACAGTCAGCAAAACGCAATTACACACAAGACACAGACATCAACAAAGCAAAACGCAGTCCATCAAAACACAATGAATATTTTATAAAAATAATCAAAACGCAGACACTTCAAAACGCAAGAGACAGGTCGCAGTCAAACAAAACGCAATCCATCAAAACACAAGGTATATTATATTCAAAATATACAAAACGTAATCATTTTTAAAAAATTCGAAATGAGGGTTTTAATATTTTAACGGTCTTCTTAGTAAAACACAATGACTGCGTTTTGACATGTGATTAATCTATTATATTCAAAACGCAAAAGGAATATGAACAAACAAAACGCAAACTAGAATCTCAAGCAAAACTCAATCAAGAACATTATAACAAAACACAACCAAGAACCATAAAGCAAAACGCAACCAAGAACCTTTCAAATATGCAGATTCCAATATTCACTAAATCAAAACCTAAGAACGATTGGGCAACTGAATAACATCTAAGCACTATTCTTTATCATCTTGCAAGCAATGTCAACATATAGCAACAACAATTAAGGTCGTTTGACTAGTGAAAGTCAACTTAACCACATGAAAATCAATTAGGCCATAAACGAGAGATAGGGGAAACAAAATAACATCACAGAGGCAATCAATATATGTTAACTCTAATGCTAACCCAGCAAACAAATCTTAATTACAAACACTAACCTAGATTTAGATGACGATTATGCACGAAAACCTTCAAAATATAAGATTTAATGAGATTAGGGCCATGAAATTATGGATAAAGCATTGATAGATGATTAAGAACATTAACCAAACATTACCTAAACACGAAAGCACATAGAAGACCACGAATCAATCAAATCGCAATATGTTGCGTTTTGGGTTGAGAGAAAAAAAAGATAAAATAGATTGACTAGATAATTGGGAGGTTTGAACCAGGTGCAAAAGCATAGGAACCCTTAATACTCGGTTAAACTTTCATTAATTGGCAGATTTGGCCCCTCACTTTCTACTTTCTTTTCTATTTAAGGCATTACTATTACTAAGGGATTATTTTAAGATGCATTAAAAAGCATAAATAGTCCTTAATATTTTATAGTCTTAGGAAACAAATATCAAATAACACAAAAGGACCCTATACTTTGCATATAACCTGACAAAAGTTTGGGCCATTAAGTAGTTAACACAAAAAAGGTTTTAACTCCCCCTTAATATGATAACCTCCGTTATGAGTACAAAGACCCTTTCGAATTATTTATACAATGTATAAAAGATGCCCGTTAGATGTCATAAATTTTGAAAAATACTCTACCCCTCCATCAATGACCTATTTTCTAGTGAGAGAGCTGTAGTCGTTGATTGAGTATCAAATTTATGAAAACATAGTACCGATTTGGATTTTCCAACGAACAATAAACCACCCATGTGAAAACCAAAATAGTTTTTTTTGAAAATCAAAAACGGGAAAACTATATGGATAGACAAAAGACGACTCTTCTGTATCAGGAAATAATGCACTGAAGCATACATTAGATCGAGGTTGCCTAGATATAAAGTGATCCATGCCCGGGAGAACTTAATCACCCATTGTTAGGAACAGTCGTCTTTTTGGAGACATGCTTTCCCAATTGAAAAACGGGTTGCCATTCTGTAAGTAACTGCAAGCCTAAAGACATGGAATTTGGGATAAAGTTATAAAACTTCCATTCAAGCCTTCATTAAAGAGACCAAGTGTCCATTATTGAACGACTTTCAATGTTCCATAAAATTAATCGATAAATGGAAGACATGTTCATGAAAAACTATTTTTTTGGTATTTTCTCGATTTTCTTTCCTGATTTTTTATGGTTTTAATAGGTTTTATATTTCATGTATTTTCATTTTGTGTTTTGAGTAAGTACAATATTTACCATAGAATATAGGAAGACCAACTTTTACTCCTCTTCCTCCTTCCTAAAGACGTGTAAGAGTTTTCACGTGAGACATACTCTTCCTTACCCAAGTTCCGCGAGAGTAGAAATTCGGAACAGCTCTCTTGGTAATGCATTTGTGAATATGCTCGCCGAGCTGATAATCATCGACATGAAGTACAATTCAACCACCACTGCCTTCTTAAACATGCTCTCTTATTGAAATTGAGGTCCGTATGGTCCAAATTGCTGGACCGAGAGTGCTGACATTATGCAAGTCATAGAGCAATGGCACTGGCTAATTATCACAATACAAGGGAATTTTATTGAAGGCAAAGCCATTAGTCTGTGAGCTATGATCGCATCCAAAGTATCTAAGCACAACATCCAGACATGGCAATGTATTCTGCCTCTGTAGTTTGATATCGCATTCCAACTGTTTCTTTTGATGACCAGCAGACTAATTAACTCCCATTAAACGAGCACTTCTGACATTACTTCTATGTGTGTCCCTAACAACCACTGCATGGTCCCCGCATCTGCATAGTCGTTAGTGCGATAGTGGTGTCCTAATCAGGATACCAAAAGACCCCAATTAAATGTTCCTCAAAGAAACCGAAAGACCCATTGACCCGTTTAAGTGCTTTAATATGCTTTTTGGTAGGCGAAGCCTGATACCTAGCACACATGCATACAGCGAATACAAGGTCGGGTCTGCTGGCAGTGAAATACATTGGGGAGCCGACCATACTACAAAATCGAGTCTGGTCAACTGGAATCCCTAAGGTGTCCTCATCTAGTTTGAGTTGATCCACCATGGGTGTATCAACAGGGTCACACGAATCCATCCCAAATTTCTTTAATATTTCAAGAGCAAATTTTGATTGATTAATGAAAATGCCTCCGGGATTTTGAGAAACTTGTAAGCCTAAGAAAAAAGACATTTGCCCCATCATTGACATTTGAAATTTAGAACTCATCTCATAGGAAAATATTTCACATGCTTTAGGGTCGGTCGAGGCAAAAATGATATCATCTACATATATTTGAACAAGAAGAATATGTTTGCCTGTTTTCTGAGTGAATAGTGTCGGATCAACTGCACCCTTGGAAAATTTGTTGTCCAGAAGAAATCGTGACAAGGTATCATACCATGCCCGAGGGGCTTGCTTTAAACCGTACAAAGCTTTCTTCAGACGATAAACATGTGTCAGATGATCAGGATCAACGAAACCCTCTGGTTGACTAACATAGACTTCTTCCTTCAATTCGCCATTCAGAAATGCTGTCTTTACATCCATTTGATAGATGGTCATGTTTTTACTGGCGGCATTGGCGATGAAGATACGAATAGCCTCGATACGTGCAACCGGTGCAAATGATTCCTCGAAATCAATGCCCTCCTCTTGTCGATATCCCTTGGCCACTAACCTAGCCTTGTTCTTCAGAACATCACCGTACTCATCAAGTTTAACTTTGTAAATCCACTTGAGAGCAATAATCATGACACAGTCTGGTTGAGGTACTAATTCCTATACTTGAAGCCGATCAAATTCATGAATCTCATCTTGCATGGCTTGAAACCAGCAATCTTTAGTAATTGCATATTTGAAGTTCTTTGGTTTGACTTTTGACAGTACAGAGTTATACAAGCACCATAAGGCATCGGTTGCCAGTTGTTTTCTGGTGGATACCGGCCAAGAGGGATTGCCAATAATATTATCCAGCGGGTGATCCTTGCTCTATTTCCCGAGATGATGAAGTGTTTGAGAGACATAAGGAGATTCTGCTGAACAAAGATCCCCAGATGATGATGCTTCCAAATTAGGTTCTGGAGCAAATACATTTATGAAGGGATGATTGTCAATAGGAGCAAAGGGATTGTCTTCCATGAGAGTAGATTCAGATGCAACGCTTTGATGTAAACTTAGAGATTGTAATGCCGAAGATGACTGTGAATGACTTAGAGAAGGTGCATCTTGATCAATGGTTGTAGATAAAGGTGTACCGGCTGAATTGACTGGTACTGAAACTGCTGGAGCAGGAGAGACCGATCTTTCAACACGAGGAGGTTCCATGTATTCATCGAACATTGGTTGGAATAAAATCTCCAGTTCTTTATTTGTGGGGGGTACATAAGGTGCTGCAGGAACCAAATTTGGTATGAGCCCTGAACTTATTTATCCAGACGTCAGAAAAGTAGGAGCGGGTCCTGTACTGAGTTGCACATGATCCATTTGCTCAGTCAGCTCATCGAATTGCACATGAATAGTTTCTATAATACGTCAGGTTCTTTTGTTATAGATTCTATACCCTTTCCTGCTAGGTGCATAACCAACGAATATTCCAATATTAGCTATTGGTTGTAATTTTCCAAGATCTTCGCTGTCATTTGTAGGGTAACAAAGAGCACCAAAGACTCTGAAAAAGGTAAGATCAGGCTTCTTGTCATGCACCAGCTCATATGGGGTTTTGCAGTAACGAGTGTGAATAAGGGATCGGTTTTGGGTGTAACACGCAGTAGCCACAACTTCTGCCCATAGAAACATCAGGGCCTTGGAAAATATCAGCATTGTATTAGCAGCCTCAACAAGAGTACGGTTTTGTCTTTCGACAATGTGTGACAACCATGACTTGAGCAGGTTGGTCAAACCGTAGTGTTGACCTAAATGTATCTGTTGCAATGTATGGTTTATGTGATTTTATGTGTTTATGTGAGATTATATGTATTTGTGTGGGATATGTGAGATTGGATAATCAATCTATTGAGCGTGATCGTCTCAATGGGATTGGATTTGTGTTGAATTTTGTGAAGTTCATTTCGTTCACTTTTGGTGACAAGGAAATGATTTTGGTGATCGAAGCGGTTTCGCGTTAATTGTGTAAGTAATTATACGTATACGTATTTTTGTGTTAGTAATTAATGATAAGTTTAGGTTTTAGAGGTTAAGTTAAGGGAAATGAGTTATTTGATGGAGAAATTTTATTTTAGTCACTTATAGTGATGATGTAATTGATTGGGTATTTTGAGAGAATTATTTTGGTTAATATGTGGATATTTAGGTACTGGCATTAAAATAGATGTGAGTCATTTTTGAAGAAATAAGTTGTTAAAATATGAGAGTTTTTGGAAGACTTTCTATTTTTAGAAAGTAAATTTGGAAATGAAAAGTTATTTTTAGAAAGTAGTTTTCAAGTAAAATGGTTTAACAAATTAGCTTAGGTTTTTATAAAACTTAAGGTATAAAGATAATTAATTAATTAATAAAAGAAAAGAAAAAAAATATTTTTTTACCCATGAATAGTAAAAACGAATTTTAGAAAATAAAAGGAAAAAAAAAAAAGAAAAGGAGTTTTAGTTGGAAACAAATTCCAATTAGGAATTATCTAAAAACTTCTTAGTCAGCCTATAAATACAAATTAAATCCCCAAAAACCCTCTCCCCATTAGTTCGATCGGTTTCAAGAGGAGAAAAGAAGAGAAAAATTTTAGGGATCTTTTCTAAGGTAAATTTTCTAATCTTTGATCAATTCTAGTTAATTTATCAATTCTTGTTATATTAAAATTAATAACACATGTAATAATTAAATATGATGGATTTGGCTCTGAAAGATTTATATATTTAGGGTTTTTATCTTTTAAAATCGTTATCTATATTGTTAATGAAGTTAATCATGTGTAATTAGGGTTTTAGGTTAGTAAATTCGGAGTTAAATTGTTGGCAGTTTAGAAGGGTCATCTTGCGAGGGTCATAACTTGATCATCCGGATAGCTTTTAATGATTTTCAAAAGCCTAAAATTATCTACAGAGAGTCTACTTTCAAACCCCATAGGTTTCATGAATTAAAGTAGTGGAAGGTATTTAATATTCAAACAAGATTCGTGGGGATGTCCTTATGTCTCTATTAATGATCCCACCAAAGGAAATTAATTATTTGAAGTCTAAAGTATGATTTTTAAGAATAAATCTTTTTTAGTTTAAACCCGCCCCAAAAAAATAATTCAGGGGACTCGAATTGAGATGTTTGAAGTTTGATTTTTTTAGGGATACTTGTGTATGTAATTGGCTTTCTGGGAGTCACCAGGTAGTTAATATATCACATGAACATAGGTGTTTATTGTTTGAATTTGTGATGTCATTAAGTAGTGTTCTTTGAATGCGATAAGTCACGTCAAAATTATGCAGTTTGGTACGAATTGTGATTAACTAGTGAAACTTGTTAATGAAGTGGTTAAGGTTGGGTATGGTGTCAAGGTGACCCATGGGGTTAATAAAACATCTTAGACATCCATCATATGAATGTTACATGTACATTAAGCTTTCGGCTTAGTAGCGTGTAACACGAGGTATTTTGTTGCTTAGATTTGTGCTAGTTATTTGTGAAGCCTTGTTGGAAGTTTTTGAGAGCTAAGCAAAGGTGAGTTTCATAGTCCCACTTTTAAATGTTTTTACATTGGGATGGAAATGATGCTAAATGTTTTGAATTGCTGTGATTATGTGTTTTGCTTTCAGTGTGAATTATGTGATTGCTATATGACTTATTGTTGCATGTTGAATGTGGTTTACTTGCATGTTCTATATTGACATGTCAAGTGTTATTGATTTGGGATCGGGGAGTACGCCTACTCAATAATAGTGAATTGGGATCGGAGGGGTACGCCTACCCAGTATTGTTGGTCCAGGCCTAAGTATAAGCTCCAGCTGGTAGACTTTTAGGTGCGTAAGTGACATATGGGATCGGGGGTAACGTTCCTACCTAGTTGTTGAAATGGATCGGGGGTAACGTTCCTACCTAGTTGTTGAAATGGATCGGGGGTAACGTTCCTACCCAGTTGTTGAAATGGATCGGGGGTAACGTTCCTACCCAGTATGTGGATTGCATGTTAGCATAAGTTCATATGTTGCATAATTGTCCTATATTATTTTGATAATCGCCGTAATTAGTTTGAATGGTTTATAATGTGAGTCTTAAACCTATGACTCTCACCAACCGTTGTGTTGACGTTTTTAAGCATCATTTTCAGGTGAGCTTAATGGTGTTAAGATAGAGCGAAGTGGCTAGAAGAGACCGTAGGATGCTTGGAGTTATTTATGCTTTCTGTTTGAATAAATGCGTTTGCATGAATTGTTTGGATTATGTTTTTGCATGTCATTTATTGACGAGACCTCTTTTTCATCAATAAAGACGCCTTTTATGTTTTGGTTAGTTATAGGTATTGTTATGACACTTTGTGTCTATACTTTACTTTATTGTATGCATTTTAGTATTCTCTATATAGACACCATGTGTTGTGATGATATCTATTCTTGTTTACGCCTCGCGTTTCCGCCTTGGCGGGGTGTGACAGATTGGTATCAGAGCCTGTGGTTATAGAGAACTAGGTGGTTGAGCCTAGACTATAGCTTAAGGGTTCCCCTTCATATAGTGCATTTTAGGGAATAGGTGTTTGTTAGTTGTACGTATTTTACCGTATGTTCCTGGTACCTAAAAGCTTTGAAATTTCTTTTATTTTTGAATTACTACTATATAATATGAAATATATACTTTTTCATTATGGGAATCTAATAGTATATATCCCTTTGTTATTGTTTACCTCACTGGACCCGCGGAGTTGGGTGACTTTTGAGAGAGAAAAGTCAAACCCAAGCGAGGCCCAACATAAGTTTATTTCGTTTTCTACCTCGATGCGTTACTATAATCGAGGATTGATTTTATATTTTGGGTCACGATGTGACTTCTGTTTCGTTTGGTCGATTGGGATTTTATGTTTCGTTAGGTGGATTATCATGTTTGAGTTATATTTGGATTATTATTAAGTGCTATGTGGTAGATGTGTGTTATCATTGAGAGGTGTGGTCTTGGAAGTAAGTACGCGTGTGCAAAAGGTGCAATTATAATTATGGTCGCGAACATAATTATAAAGGTGTCACACACGTGGACTTGTGACTTTGATTGCATTGATCATTGTTGCTTGTATGTATTATGTAAGGATGTAAGTTTGGATAGTTGTGTAGATGGTAGTGTAGATGTGATGTGAGATCCTGTTGAGGATGGTTGTATGGTTAGAGAATTCTTCTCTTAACTGATTGGGTGATTATATTAGGTTGGGTTGCGTAGATGGTAAGGTTCCCTTTCATCTATCGTTTGCGGATACATCGGATACCTGTTCGTGTTGTCGTCGCAATTCTTAAGTTGGTTAGTTTGCTCGTTGTTCCTTGAGATATCCAATGCCTGTGTTGGTATTTTTTGTTGCCATCATAAAACTAGTGTTCTATATTCTCCGTTCGGCGTTTTGATTGGTTCCCCTGTCTAAGGAGGCGATACTTTTTGGTTTGGTTCTAAGACCGTTGGTATGGATGAACTCTCATGGTTTGTTTGGTTTGCTAGAGTTCCTGTCGTGTTCGTTTTCAAGAAAATTAACATTTTTGTATTGGAATCCTTAAGGTATTTTGGGAGTCTATTTTGCTATCATGATGTCTTTTGTTGCGAGTCATAAATTCCTTTTCAAAGTAATTTTGTTGTAGTCGATATCATATCGTTTAGGTGTTAAAAACTTCTTCGAAAATAAATTATATAAATAAAATGCAACACATTTGTTTTAACCATCTTTTGATTTCTTTTATAAAATCATAATTAAAATAAGTTTATGAAAATTTTATTTAAATTTATTTTTACACTTAAAAAAAATTATTGGCATTATTAACTAAGGTGATTCTGTTGTTTTAAAATGATTGGTATAAGGTTATGAGGGAAAGTTTCCTTGGGTAAAAAGTCGGTTTTGGTACAAATGTTCTTAATCTTTTAATTAATGGGTCGTGGTACGTGGTATTATTCATTGGGTGTTTCTAGCATCGTGGATGCGTTTGTTAGGTCTGGGGTTCGTTCGTTATGTCGATGTTTATATTCGGTTGCTTCTTAATTTTGGATTTGTGATTTTGGGTACATCAATTGGTGCATTGTGATGTTTGGTATTTCTTCATGGCGTGGTTATAGAGTTGATGGTAGGTTTTAACCCTCGTCGTGGATGGGATTTCGTATGGAATTAGTACAAAGAGCGACGCCGATTTGTGATGGCTGTGTCATTTGAGCCTTTTGAGAGGCACGAGTTGTTTGGAATATTGCAAGATTGCAAGTGTGAGGGTTTAGTTCGAATGGTAAATCGTTGTGGGAAGACATTCGTATTGATTGGTAGGAAGAAAGGTTGGGTAGTTTGGAAATGTGCATAGATTATCTCAAGAAGAGTGAGATAGAAAATTCGTATGTGATGTCACCAAAGGAGGGTGTACAAGGATGACGTAGCTAAGACTATTTTTAGGATGCGTAATGGACACGTTAAAGTTTACGGCTATGCCTTTTGGGTTAACCAATGCACCAGCGGTTTTCATAGAGTTAATGAGCCGGGTGTGCATGGCCGTATATAGACAAGCTAGTTAACGTATATATACAGACGATATTTAAACCGACTCGAAGTCTAAGGATGAGTACGATACGCACGTAAAGATGATCATGGAGTTAGTGAAGGAAGAGAAGATGTACGTGAAGTTTTCCAACAACGTGGAAGCGGAGCAAAGAGGAAGCTATCTAGATGTGGAAGGAATCAAATGGGTAATGAGCCGATCTTGGCATTGCCGGAAGGAGCAGACGATTTCGTAGTATATTATGACGCGCGAAGCAAGGATTTGGAAGCATGCTTGGAAAAGGGAGAAGGTGATTGCTTGTACGTCGCGACAACTGAAGGTTCTTATGAAGGATTGCATGGCTAACGTGGTAGGTTTTGCCTTATAATGCTAGAGGCATTTAAGTGAACGAGACATGAGAGTATCGTATATGGATCATGAATGTCTCCAACATACTTTCAATCGGAAGGATTGAACATGAGGCAAAGATGATGGATGGATGTTATTTAGTGAGTTTGATTTCGAGGCCAAGTACCATCTGGGAAAGGAAAATATAGATGTTGTACCGTAGAGTAGGAAGAAGGAGTGAAGCCAAGAATGAGTTCGGATAGATGTACGATGATCCAATCTAGGTTTGAGAAAAGGATGTTGGTGGCATAAGATAAAATGTCCAAGCAAGAAGGTCAACATTAAGATGTTGTGTGGCTTGGACCAACAAGTGTGAAAAGGAGTTAGAGAGTGTTCATATTGGTAGACAAGTTCGGTCCTCCATTTGAGAGAATGTAAGGGACCTTGGTATTGAAGAGGGTATACGCAAAGTATTCTATCCATCCTGGAGCGGATACGATGTTGTGTGGTTTTAGGTTAACTAATCGATGGTCGAGTATGAAGAAGGATATAGCTAGCTGCGGTAGTAAGTATTTAGCTTATTCGTAAGTGGAAGTTGAGTATCAAGGGTCTTCAAGATTGTTGCTACAACCTGTGTTACCCGAGTGGAAGTGGGAAAGGATAACTAAGGATATCGTTGTCAAGTTACCAAGTGTGAGTGGTGGATACGATGCGATTTGGGTGTAGTCAATGGACTGACTAAGTCACCCCATTTCTAGCTATGCTTAGGACGTGTATGGTAGATTTTAGAGGTACTTGGAATACTCACTTTTGTGAGATGAGTTTTTTTCCTAAGGTGGGGATTATCATTCGAGTATGGATGTGCTTTATTTAAACCATGGTATGGAAAGGAATGTAGGTTACTGTTTTATGGGCCGTAACTGGAGAGAGTGAGTTGAATGGATCGAATTTGGTGCAAGAAACAACCAACAAGATAGTGGTAATACGAGAAAGGTTGAGGCAGCCAACTCTTGTTGAAAAAGTTAGATTGTAGTAATGGGAAACTTTTAAATTATTGTTGAATAGGTCTATGGGAGGGTGGTAGGTCTCACTTGAGAGGTGTAGTACGTTGGAAAGAAATACAAGTAGAAAACAGGGTTATCCGGTAGGACATATCTTGTGAGTCCTTGAGGGATTGGACTATAATTCGGTTGAGAATTTCTGTCTTATGAGCTAGTATATACATTTGTCTTAAGCAAGATATCGTGAGAGTATTAGTAAAAGATGGTACGTAATGTTCTTGGTAGACCTTGTATTCCCTTAAAATCGTTTTGTGTGTTTTGGTTATTTTATTTATGGAATCACTCGAAGTCGAGCAATTCTTCAAAAACGGTTGAGTTTGTAACAACTTATAACTTGAGTTCAAGACAGTTCTGTTTGATGAGTTGCCGAGGTAGGGTTGTAAATGTCGTTGTTACAACAACTTAAGAGTTTTGATGAGTTTTCTTGATGCGTAAGTGAGGTTCATGTAGTAGGGTGCTTCTTTTCGTTTGAGGTTGTTGTGTTGCTAATTGCAGCCTTGTGGGGGTAAGCAAAGTCATTAGCAGTTGGATTCGCATTGTGGAAGTTAGTCGAGATTAAGGTTGACAATACTCTTTGTTTTGTCAAGAAACCGTTGATGTTGTGGACCGAGATATCATAAGTAAAAGCGTAGTATGATGGTATTAGTGAAAGTTCGTTGGGATTCGAAGCGTGGTCCTAAGCTTACTTGGGAACGCAAGGATCAAATGAGGTCTAAGTGTCCTCACGTTTGTTGTCGATGTGCTAATTGCCTCGAGTGAGTTAAATCTCAGGATGAGATTTTCTCAAGGTGGGGATACTATGACAACCATGACTTGAGCAGGTTGGTCAAACCGTAGTGTTGACCTAAATGTATCTGTTGCAATGTATGGTTTATGTGATTTTATGTGTTTATGTGAGATTATATGTATTTGTGTGGGATATGTGAGATTAGATAATCAATCTATTAGCGTGATCGTCTCAAGGATTGGATTTGTGTTGAAATTTTGTGAAGTTTATTTTCATTCATTTTTTGGTGACAGGAAATGATTTGGTGATCGAGCGGTTTACGTTAATTGTGTAAGTTATTATACGTATACGTATTTTTGTGTTAGTTAATTTAAAAAAACCCCCCCCCCCCCCCCCCCCCCCCCATACCGTTTTTAAGGGGGGGTTTTTAGTGGTTAAGTTAAGGGAAATGAGTCTATTTGATGAGAAATTTAATTTTAGGTCACTTATAGTGATGATGGAATTGATTGGGTATTTTGAGAGAATTGTTTTGGTTAATATGTGGATATTTAGGTGATGGATTAAAATGAGAAAGTGTGTCATTTGTGAAAGAAATAAGTTTGTAAAAATATGAGAGTTTTTGGAAGACTTTCTATTTTTAGAAAGTAAATTTGAAAATGAAAAGTTATTTTTAGAAAGTAGTTTTCAAGTAAAATGGTTTAACAAATTAGCTTAGGTTTTTATAAAACTTAAGGTATAAAGATAATTAATTAATTTATAAAAGAAAAGAAAAAAAATATTTTTTTTACCCATGAATATTAAAAACGAATTTTAGAAAATAAAAGGAAAAAAAAAGAAAAGGAGTTTTAGTTGGAAACAAATTCCAATTAGGAATTATCTAAAACTTCTCTAGTAGCCTATAAATACAAATTAAATCCCCAAAAACCCTCTCCCCATTAGTTCGATCGGTTTCAAGAGGAGAAAAGAAGAGAAAAAAATTTAGGGATTCTGTTATCACGGTAAAATTTCTAATCTTTGATCAATTCTAGTTAATTTATCAATTCTTGTTATATTAAAATTAATAACACATGTAATAATTAATATGATGGATTAGGGTTCATGTAAGATTTATAAATTTAGGGTTTTTATCTTTTAAAATCGTTTTTATATTGTTAATTGAAGTTAAATCATGTGTTATTAGGGTATTTAGGGGTTAGTAATTCGGAGTTAAATTGTTGCAGTTTAGAAGGGTTCATCTTGCGAGGTCATAACTTGATTTACGGAAACCTTTTAAATGATTTAAAGCCTAAAATTATCTTCAGAGAGCTCTACTTTCAAACCCCTTAGGTTTCATGAATTAAAAGTAAGTGGAAGGTATTTAAATAATTCAAACAAGATTCGTTGTCAATGCTGAGTTTTTAGGTCAGATTTAGGTTAAGTTGTGAGAAGTAAAAACCCTATTTAAATTATGAATTGGACTTAACCCTTCTAAAGTAGTTAAGTATTATGTCTCTATTAATATCCCAAAGGAAATTAATTTATTTGAAGACCTAAGTATGATGTTTAAGCTAAACTTCTTAGTACGCAATCCAGACCTAAATTGGGGACTGTTTGAGTTTTTTGGATTTTCCCTTAAGGGGGGGAGTTTTACTTTGTGTATATAATTGGCTTTTGTGAAGTTCACAGGTAGTTAATATACTCATTAATGAACATAGGTGATTTTTGGTTTGAATTATGGAGGTCATTAAGTCAGGGTTTTGAATGCGATAAGTCACGTCAAAATTCTGCAGTTTTGGTAGAATTGTGATTAAAACTAGTAACATGTTAATGAAGTGGTTAGGTGGGTATGGTGTCAAGGTGACCCATGGGGTTAATAAAACATCATATACATCCATAATATGAATGTTACATATACATTAATCTTTCGGCTTAGTAGCGTGTAACACGAGGTATTTTGTTACTTAGATTTGTGCTAGTTAATTGTGAAGCCTTGTTGGAAGTTTTGATAGCTAAGCAAAGGTGAGTTTCATAGTCCCACTTTTAATATGTTTTACATTAGGATGGAAATAATGCTAAATATTTTGAATTGCTGTGATTATATGTTTTGTTTTCATGTGGACATTATGTGATTGCTATATGACTTATTGTTGCATGTTGAATGTGGTTTACTTGCATGTTCTATATTGACATGTCAAGTGTTATTGATTTGGGATCGGGGAGTACGCCTACTCAACAATAGTAAATTGGGATCGGAGGGGTACGCCAGTATATTCGAGCGATAGAGAGAGCGCGGGTCCAGGCCTAAGTATAAGCTCCAGCTGGTAGACTTTTAGGTGCGTAAGTGACATATGGGATCGGGGGTAACGTTCCTACCCAGTTGTTGAAATGGGATCGGGGGTAACGTTCCTACCTAGTTGTTGTATGGGATCGGGGGTAACGTTCCTACCTAGTGTGTGGATTGCATGTTAGCATAAGTTCATATGAGGCATAATTGTCCTATATTGTTTTGATAATCACACTAATTGGTTTGAAACGTTTATAATGTGAGTCTTAAACCTATGACTCTCACCAACCGTTGTGTTGACGTTTTTAAGCATCATTTTCAGGTGAGCTTAATGGTGCTAAGATAGAGCGAAGTGGCTAGAAGAGACCGTATGATGCTTGGAGTTATTTATGCTTTCTGTTTGAATAAATGCGTTTGCATGAATTGTTTGGATTATGTTTTTGCATGTCATTTATTGACGAGACCTCTTTCTCATTAATAAAGACGCCTTTTATGTTTTGGTTAGTTATAGGTATTGTTATGACACTTCGTGTCTATACTTTACTTTATTGTATGCATTTTAGTATTCTCTATATAGACACCATGTGTTGTGATGATATCTATTCTTGTCCTAGCAGCCTCAACAAGAGTACGGTTTTGTCTTTCGACAACGCCGTTCTGCTGTGGAGTCCTCGAAACGGTCTTTTGGTGAAAGATGCCAACACGTTCATAATAATTAGTCAAATCTTTATTGACAAATCTTGTGCCATTATCGGTATGGATGTTTTTAACAGTTTTGTTGAGACCGACTTGTATTTGCTTCAAAAATTTGATGACAACCTCTGGAGTCTCATCTTTCGATCTCAAAAACTTAACCCAAGTAAACCTTGAATAATCATCAACGATGACTAAGATGTATTTCTTCCCATTAATTTTTTGAACTCGCACCGGTCCACATAAATCCATATGAAGGGTATTAAGAACTTCCAAGTTGGTGTTTTCAGTTTTGGGTTTGTGGGTATGCTTTTTGCTCTTTCCTAGTTGACACGAGGAGCAAAGATGATCTTTCTCAAACTTCAATCTAGGTAATCCTCGTACTAAATCTTTTCTTGCAAGGTCATTGATGGTACCGAAGTTCAAGTGGTTTAAATGTCGATGTCACAACCATGATTTGTTCTTGGAGGCTTTGGACAACAAGCAAATTAGAGAGGACTTCAACATGTCTTCAATCGATATAGTGTAAAATTTAGAACCACGAGAACCTTTAATTAATTCAACACCATTTGTATCTCGAACATAGCAAGAATGCTTCCTGAAGGCAACTTCTAGATCAGAGTCACAAAATTGTCCGACAAAAAATAGATTATGTCCCAGTCCTTCCACATAGTATACCATGGAGATCACACTTTTACCAATAACGTAGTCTCCATAACCCATGATAGTACCAAAGTGGTCATTCCCGAATTTAACCGTCCCAATGAACTTTTTCACAAAATTCCTCTGCCACGAGCGATCCCCTGTCATATGTTTTGAACAGCCTGAGTCCAAATACCAAAGGACGATCTGTACGACCTGCATTTGAAAACAGAAGAAGATGGAGAGTTTGGAAAGTTGGATCCCCAATTGTGGTTGGGTTCCCTCGGGTTAGCATAGGCAATCACTGACACTTTGTTAAGTTTAGTGAGCCTAGTTATAGGGCATTGTTCTCCTAAAGTAAATGTTCTTCCTGTGGGCATCCATTGATAACCTACAATGGTAAGTATGTTGCCTGTTAGTTTCCATACTTGCTTGACTTGCTTAGGTTCCAAACTTGCTTAACTTTACGCACAACATTTTTGACAAAGGGGATGCATTCACAGAGTGCAAATAAGTAACCACACACATATCATGATTTGCATAAATTAAGCATTTGTTACATGTTTGGCAAACAGAATGAGAATTCGAATTAATTACAGTACGCTTAGAGCTAATACTAGAATCAACACGATTCGTGGTTTT
>BQNB010100282.1:0-24734 GCA_026074375.1 Tanacetum coccineum | reverse complement strand
AACAATCTTTTTTCTTCTCTTTTCTAGTTTCTTGCTTTGATTCGTGGTTCGGGTTATGAAGTGAAAGTGTAAATCGGAACCTACAATTGGTATCAGAGCTAAGGTTCCATCCAATAAGACAACAAACAGAAACAAACCCGTAGAGCAAATAAGGGTTGCAACGAAACCAAAAAGACAGATCCCAAAAGGACATAGGTTTTCAATCAAAAAGACTACCACTGTGCATGAGAAAACAACAAGTCCTAGATCTTGTCTTAGGTGGCAACCAACGGGTAGAATTCTCAAGACTGTTTGTCTTAGATGGGTTCCAACAGGAAAGACATTCGCCTCTAGCACAACAAAGGTTGAAAGTGAACCCCCAAATGGTTCAAATGCAGATATCCCTAACCAATGTGAAAGCGAACAAGCTCTTAATGTCAGTGCAGGTACTCTCTTAAGTACAGGTACATCGTTCAATCCTACAGAGGAAGGACTCAGAGTTTGGTTGCGAAAAAGAAAGATATCTCAGAAAACAGGGCTTCAAGGAATTTTGATCTGATGATCATCAAATGGCGTCTGCTGAAAATAACACTTCAGGCCCCGTTCCTCAATGTTTAAATGACGTTTGAACACAACAGTTCAAGCCTCGGTCGTCAACGATAAATGGTGTCTGCTGAAAATAACACTTCAGGCCCCGTTCCTCAATGTTCAAAAGACGTTTGAACAACGCAGTTCAAGCCTCGTTCTTCATCAAATGACTTCTGATCATAACCGTTCAGAACTCGGAATTCAAGACCACAGCAATGAACAGTCAAGTTCAAAGCTGGTTCCAAAAGTTGTTCCTTAAGCAAACAAGACAGCTACATCACGACATCATATAGCAATGCTGAGGACAACAGGTAAATAAATACAAAATCAGAAAAATAGAAAATTTCCAAAAAGAATCTTCTCGACATGTCTCTTGGAATCGATAACATTTACGTGCTTAGAAATGTCGATTAACATTGACACGGGTGTGTAAATGAAGTTCGAGCGAGAGTTGCAAATAGTTTGAAAAAACATGTCATTTCTAATTTTCTAAAAGGCTTATGTGCAAATATCAGTACATAACCCGAACTTCAAATAAAGGAAGGTTTATAACTTATCCTCACAACGAGAAAATTAACGTTTCTCAGTCTTGAGCTGTTCTTACAAGACATTCAATGTTTTTAGCTCAAGAAAAAGGATAGTGTACGTTTCAGTGCGCTTACCCTTACCGTTAGAAGAGAAGTCCTCTAACATCTGGTTTTTCAAAAAGTTGAACACAATTTTTCAAGAATTTCTCGATGACAATTCATAATCTTTCAAAATTGTGTGTTCAACACTCCATCCCTCACAATGTAACTTTCAAAATTTTGTTCAACACTCCATACCCTCAACAACGGTTATTCAAAAGAACAAAAAACAATTTTCAATTGGTCTAATTTTTAGGGGGAGTTTTTCAAAAAAAAAAGTTTTAACTGTTCTTAGGATACATCACAAACACGACCATTCTTATGTATTCAAAACATTATAAAAATGTACCAAACCATTCATGCTGAAAAAATTTTTCTCCCACAAAACAAAGCTTTTTTCAAGACCTATTTTTATCACAAGTATTTCAAAAACTAAGTGTTAAATTTTTAAAATATAGGAGAAAAATGTAAAATTTAAAATATCATCTAATCTACTCAATGTGCTAGAACAAAAGAAAAGGATTTATGGTCGATCTTATACCCAACAACATCTAACTTTCACACGAACTCAGAAGTCAACTAAGTGTTCAGGTTAGGAAATCAATCCAATGATCCAACCAGAACCGGAGGAACAACCCAAGAGAATCCAAACTTAAAATAGCAGTCCATAGTTTCTGAATGAGATGAATGGTATCTAAAATAAAAAAAAAAAAAAAAAAAATTAATGGGAATGAATAAAGCCTGACTAAGTTTTGAGCTAACACTATACAAACACGAACAAGGTGTTAGTAATGACATCTTGGTAAGCATTGAAGGTGTTGAAGAATGAAAAAGAAATGTATGGATAAAGGTTCAAAAAAAGAACCCTCCACACAACTTAGGGCAGCAAAACCCGGGTCGAAACATATCTGTCAGAAATCACAATTTGATTGCTGACATGAAAACGACATCATGGACCCAGTGAGCAATGCACACGGACCCTTCCCGCGCCATCGGAGTCTCTCTCAAGAGAAACATTGTCTCATTTGGTCACGGAAAACACACGTTATCTATTGACAACTCATTCCAATTGTTGATATTGAAATAGGTGCAAATGCCCACTCCAGCCTCCGAGAACTAAAGAACCCAAATGCACTAATTCGCGTCTAAGACCAAAGATCAATCAAAATCTCATTAGACACATTCCAATTCAAACACTTTGTTGAACACATCAGGTCACAAGCGTTTATCAAGAGTCCTGAACGCAATAACATTGTGGATATTTCCAGAACATTCAGAGAGATACTCCTTTAGTATTCACAATGACGATGAAATTCATCCCTTCCAAGTGTCGATTCAACAAACAGCACTGCGGTAGGTGACTTGTCGAGATTCTATATGAATCAAACTTGGTGACAGCAACTGGAAATCGATTTGTCCATAAATGAATTGACGGATTGCTAGAAAAATTGATCAAAAGCATGGTACACTCTCGATGTGAAACAAAACACTTTACACGAGTGACACGTAGAATGATTTACCAAATCAATTTTCTCGTTTAAACACCCTAACGTAAACAATGCATGACAAACGGTGGTAAACAGGCACCTCCCAATCCCATTCACATGCCAATCACTTCGAAGACAACTAATCAAGTAAAGCACAAGATTTAAAGACAAAGACTTTTCCGCAAACTCTGATTTGAAGCTTTCTAGATAATGCACAAGTATGAGCAAGTTAAGGCAAAGACATAAGAACGCAAGATGGCAAATAACGATACAGACATGACAAAGCTCAAAGTCAAGATCTGCAAAGCATGAAGGAACAAGCCTACAACATATAACGATACAAAAGACCAAGAACACTCACTCGAGCTTAAACGACAAAAGCAATCTCAACAGATCTCATGAAGAAGTTCATCAATGAACACACTTCCGGGGAGATTTGTTTAGCCTCAATTTTATTGAGTGCAATAAAGTGACGCTCTATCTAGTGCTCAAGACCTCCACTTCGGGGAGATTGTTAGCCTCAATTTATTTTTTCTGGAACACAGTAAGTTCCGTTCACTCTACTATACATCTAAAAAATACAATCTAATACTATAGATCCTAAACACACAGGGGGGGGGGGGGGGGGGGGGCACAAAAACACAATTCTCTTAAGCGATGAGCTTCGGTCTTTAATTAGTTAAACGTTGTATAGGAAAGTATCGGGAATTCCGGGCTTCGATAGTTCATCTAAATTGTATATGTTTTTCGGGTTAATCCCAAACAAAACCCGATCCCGTCCTATTTTAAATATCCGCGCATCACTTTTAAGTGTCGGGGGTATATAAGGAACTTTATCCACTTGGAAAAGTTTAGTTGGTTGAAAAATATCAACATATATCTTATTCTCTTTCTCTCATTTCTCTCTCCCTCTTTATCTTTATTCTCACTCTAAACAACTCCACCTTTCCCATATTCTAGTACCGATTCCGTTATCGAAATGTATGAAGTGAAGTGTTAACGGGATCCTACACTTTAACATGGTGGAACACTCATGTCAAGACAGTTGGTCATGATGCCGCTTACGGTATGCCTTGGAAAACACTCAGAAAATGAGACTGATAAATAAAGTCCTCAGAAATGAAATCAATAAACTGGAAAAAAAGTTTGGGATCTGAAGGTGAAGGGTACTCTGACATGGACAAGTATATACACAACGCTTTCAGGAATTGGGCTTTGTTTGTGCGGGAGGATGTTAATCAACAGTAGATCACAACTCAAGCAAACAACAAAAACCTCCTTAGCTAAGACAACGTTTGTTTCCTCTTGACCCAAAGAATGACTTTCTTCTCTAACATCCCGCCGTCATCGGGTAAGTGCTAAGGCTTTTGACACCCTATCCGGAGAATAATAATCGAGACGCATGAACTTCCGATGAAAAAGCCTTATAGACTTTTGCAAACCTTAGTTCAAAAGAATACCTATTATTGGTTTTAGAGAATGAAACTTTAACTATTTTATTTTCGAACTTAGCAACTTTATTATTATATATTTCATTATTAGTCTAGGAATCGGGTATCACATTCTTTCGACGACACCTCTGCCACGCCTCCGACAAGATCTCGAGTACATATTATGATACCAACCCAAATAAACATCACCATCCTTTCTTTCGATGTCACATCGGGGAGCGAACCGACAAATGGCCATTACTATTATTGCGATTGGAGTATGTTATATTAATTATTAACTCTTAGTATTTATAACTTGCATCCTTTTTATTTACCAACTACATATATTTTTCTTTTTTTTCTTTTTTTTTGAAGACACGTTATTTTTGCAAATAGAAAATTTTCATTTTAGAAAACCAAAGTATAAACTTGAACTAAAATTCTTATTTACAAATGAATGATTGACTCATCATCGATAAAGCTTTTTCTCTGAAATGTTGATTAGACCTTTAAGAGTAAAAACTCTAATTTGGTAAAAATTTAAAGAGAACACGTATTTTAATCATTTTAAGAACTCTGGGGAAGAAAAACACAAGTAATGTCATATAACCATTCAGTTTTCCCAAATAACTTATGTTTAAGCACCTAACTCGTAAACAACACTATCAACTCTCATTCTTTGCAAAGAAATTCGCAAATACTTAGCCTATATAAAATCCAACTCGGCATATTTAAAATCTACTTGAGATTAACACAAGTCTTAATTTACTAACGATTCTAGTCTAGCATGTTAAAAGTGAACATGAGAAACTAGCAAAACAATCAACATTAATTGTTAAGTGAAAAGCAAGAACTCTACATCGTTCGGATCTGGGTCAAAAATTACTTCTTATTCTTACCAACAGAAAACCTACGCTTCCGTGTCCATAACACTTTATAGTTATTTTAATATCTATAAATCTAATAGTTAAAATATATATATATATATATATATATATATATATATATATATATATTTTAACTACTAATATTTTTATATTTTTTCATTTTTTTTTCTACAAATAAGATCTTAAAAATTTAAAATTTTTGCTATTTTTGTGGGAAAACGGGTACGTGAGAACAAAACAATAAGCAGGTAACATCAAATCGATAGATTCCTCACCAAACAAAACTAAAACGAAACATGTCCCTCAATGTTTAAAGACGTGTGTCTTCTAAACAAAACCCTCAACCTTTTTATTGAAGTAAAGCAAAGATAAACGAGAATCAATTAAAAGTAAAGGATATCGGATCTCCCCAAACTAATTTCACACAAAGGATAAGAAAGCTCGAGTGAAACGAAATATGCACCGGACACGAGAGGCTTCAGAAATTGTTGGGTCAATCCTGCAAAAATGCACAAGAAACAACAACAAACAACGAAAAACCGGAAGAGGATAGCCACAACACATCACAACACATTATTTAAGAAAATAGAAAGAAAATGGATAAGCATGGGGTGAACTCCCACGAAGCGGCTTGTTTTTGGTCACCGAGTCACAAGCTTGACTCGATCCCTGAATTTAGTTGTCCTTAGGGAAAGTTTGGAGATCCGGGATAACCAATGGTGGTGTAATCCCCACCTAGTATGGCTTCAAACGGTGGCATTCCAGTTGACTTTAAAATTGAACCAATCGGGATGAACCCAATTTGGCTGTGCCATAAGAAAAACTTTCGTAATATGAAAGGACCCCCGGACCATCGGTGACTTAGCTTTCCAGAGAAAAATCTTTAATTCCGGGATTGAAAATAAGACATGATCACCAACATTGAAGATTCGATTCTTGATCTTTGAGTCGTGAAGTTTCTTCGTCTTCGTCTTCTCCTTGCGAGATTAATGATGACTCATAACTTGATCTCGAAGCTCGTTAAGTTCGTTTAGTTGGAGCTTTCGATGATCACCCGCGGTTTTGAGATCGAAGTTGGCATGCTTAAGAGCCCAATATGCCTTGTGTTCTAGCTCAACTGGTAAATGACATGATTTTCCATAAACTAGCTTGTAGGGCGTGCATCCGATTGGAGTCTTGTAAGCGGTTCAGAATGCCCACAATGCATCGTCTAACTTGTCTGACCATGAGGCACGGTTTTCTCCTACCGTCCTTTCTAAGATTCTTTTAAGCCCAGTTCGTCACCCCCACTCACTTGGACCACTAGTATTTGAGGGTGGTAAGCGGTAAAAGACGATGCTGTTAACACCATACTTAGACATAACTTTATCAAAATAGTCGTTTACAGAAATGGATCCCACGATCGCTATATGATAGCTCTTCTTGGTGCACCAAAGTCCTGGTAGAAAAGGGATTTCAAAAATTTGACAACTACTCTAGCATCGTTGGTGGGGAGCACCTTGGCTTCAACCTATTTGGAAAGATAATCGACGGCTACAAGTATGTATTTGTTTCCTCTAGACGACGGAAATGGTCCCATAAAATCTATTCCCCATACATCGAAAATTTCACAAACTTGTAACATCATTTTGAGGCATCATCATCATCAAGATGATAAATTTTTCCTTTTCTTTGAACCATGCATCGACAAGATGTGATCAATTCGAAAGCATCCTTATAAATTGTAGGCCAAAAGAAACCGGCATCCAATACATTCCGAGCGGTGATATTTAGCACTAAGATGGCCCCCGCGGTGGGTCCCAGACAAGCCTTGAGGATTACAAGAGCTTCTTGGCCAAAAACACATCTACGGATGATTTGATCCGCACATGTTCGAAAGAGATAGGGATCATCCCAAAAGTAATGCTTTACATCCTTGAAAAACTTTCTCTTTTGTTGAGTGGACATTCCTTTGATGAGAAAATTCCCCGCGTGGTAATTTGCTATATCGGCAAACCACGTGGTATTTTGGTCATCATGAGAAGTCACCGTATTCAATGTTTCAAGAGGAAAGGTTTTCATAATCTCCTTAATCAAAAACATTCTCAAAACGGGTCTTTAAAGACGAGAGAGGTGATCGGCTTGCATAGTTTTTTCAAGCTCCTTTGGTATCTATCACTTTTGAAAATCGAATTCTTGAGAAGTAAGACCCATCAAGATAGTCTTGCATGGCGTCTTTCTTGTTGAAGAGGTTTATCAAAGCGTAGTGAACCCGTGTCAAAACAACACTTATTTATTCATGAAAAGAATGATCGAAACATCTCAAAAGCGTAAACAACTGCATCATCACTTTTTCTGTTGTTTGTGTAGTTTGATTCAGCTTTGGTCAAACGTGTTTGCTCCGCATTAAAGAATTGGGTTCTAAAATACTTCTCTATACCCTTTGCCCTAGAACCGCCCAATTGCATAATCACCAGCATCACACATGATTTCAAAAGGTTATCCTAGTTTGGAGGCTATGAGAAATTGGGATCTTTCTTCGGTTAAACTTTTTATTCAATGTTTGAAAAGCAAGAATAGAATCTTCCGATAAGCAGAAAAGGAAGTTTTTTCTCTAAGAGATAGGACAAGATGTCGATTAGATTTTCGAAAAAGGATCTTTGATGAACTAACTGTAAAAAGGCAAGCAATGCCCGAGAAAACTTCGTAATTTCCCTAAACTGTGGTTTGGTGAGGTAGCGAAAGAAATCACATCGATCTTTACTTAGTCGACTTCCCCCAATCCTTTTCTTGGAGATCTTATGTCCGAGTACGATACCTTCTTTACACCATGAAATGGCTTTTTCCCATTTAGAGCTAAGTTGGTATCTTTACACCGTTTAAGCATTTTTTCTAGATTGGTGAGGCACGTAGAAAAAGAATTTCCAAAAACCGAGAAATCATCCATGAAGACTTCCATTGTCTTTTCAATCATGTCATGGAAGATTGCCATCATACACCTTTGAAACGTGCCTGGTGGTAAAAATACACAAAAAAAAAAAAAAAAAACGATTGCATAAACCAAAAGGCCATGCGGCGATAAGCAAACGATAGATCCGTATGGGTAGGTGAATGTGGTCTTTTCTTGGTCATTTGGATCAATTGGAATTTGGAAATAACCCGAGAAACCATCGAGGAAACAATAGTACTCATTTCCTGCGAGTCTCTCAAGCATTTGATCCATGAACGGCAAAGGGAAATGGTCTTTTCTTGTAGCTTCGTTCAACTTACGATAATCTATGCATACTCTCCATCCTGTTATAAGTCTTTGTCGTACTAATTCGTTATCATCATTGGTTTACTACGGTCATCATCCTCCTTTCTTAGTACACAGTGCCTTCTGGGCTCACCCAATTACTAACTGAGATTGGGTAGATCATCCAAGCTACAATGAATTTTTTCACCTCTTTTTTATGACATCAAGAGATCTTGATTAACGCTTCACTGATGATGGACTGCTGTTCATATTCTCTCCATAATAAATTTAATATATGAGAACAAAATTACGTTTGATACCCTTAATTCAGTGACTTCCAATGCAAGTTGCTTGCTTTCGGAATTTAAAAGAACCTTTATGAGAGTAGGTATTTTCATGCATCCGCTCAAATCTTTGGCAATTAATGACAGGCAACTTGTTGTTATCTCTAAAAAGTCGTATTCAAGATAGAGTGGTAAGTCCTTAAGTTCATCCCTCGTGAAGGTTCATTCGATTAAAGAATTCGGTCAGATTTACAAACTACGCTCATTCTTTATTTCTGTAAGTTAATTTTCCATGATTTAGTGACGGCGAAGGATCACTAGTTGAGAAGATCTTACGAGAAGGAGAATGTCCGCCCCTCTGGTCATAATAATCTTCCCTCCAACTTCCGGTGAAATTGGATCATACCGGCTATAGCAAAAAAAAAGTATCAGCATCTTCTAAAATGTTGAAAAGCACTATCCCCGAAATGGATTGGATTCCGGAGAAGAATTTTGAAACAATCGGACGAGTCCGAGAAGGATTGCCATACGCAACTGAGTCGAAAGATCTAAGACTACATGTGAGTATTCTTTCACACGTAACACTCAATAAGAATCAATTTTTCTTCAATGATTCGAGATTGTAGTAACGGAAAATAGAAGGAGTATCACCATATTTAAGGGTAAAGATGATCATCAATTCTACGAAACACTCCTTCATACAGCATCAATTTAAAGCAGAGTTGGTCCAAGAAAAAGGTCGTCCTCCCTATTATCAACGGTACTCGAGGAACGCTTATGAAATCAAGAACAACAAAATCGGCCGAAAAGTAGAATTTTCCTACCTTGACAAAAACATTTTCCGGCTACACTGTAGTTGGGAAATTGTTTTTCCTCGTCTATTCAACACCAATGGTAGTATCATTTAGCTTGGGATCCCAACATTATCCAAAAGGAAATAAGGCCTGAGAATTATGCTAGCCCCCTAAATCGGCTAGGGCTAAACACATTATCAAACTCCGGAAAAATCACATTGTAATAAGAAATATCGACCGTGGTCACCTAAGCTTTCCGAAGCTATTTTTTGAGACAACCTCAACTACAAATTTCATTCAAAGGTGTCTTGGTTAACTCGATTAACTTGTCTATGTTATTTAGCATCTTTTTGAACATCGGAGCAAACTTTGGCATATGAATGAGAGCATCCGCGAAACATAGCTCAAAGAGAAGATTACGGAAAATTTCCATAAACTTTGAAGCTAGGATATCATCCTTTTTCCAACGAATTTTCTCTTCTGCAAGTCTTGAAGGGTATGGCAAACTATCTATGGTCATTTGAGCATCAGAAGGCGTCTTTTGATTGGTTCTTTTCTTTGTTTTTGATCGTTGGAGGACCAAAGAGTTGGATGTCATCGGTGCTAGGTAGCACCGTATCCTGCTCACCCGGGTTATCCTTTTCCACCCACCGCGGTGTACTAGGAGGTCCGTCAAAAGTGGCAACTACTTCGTGTATAATACCTTGGATTCCGTTCCTAGGGTTTGGAATGGTATTGCATTGAAACAAACTTGAACTTGAAGCTTGATTGGTATGATAGTTTTGCATGAAACTTAGCATCATCTTTGAAAATCATCTTGCTGATTCTTTAGAGAATCATTAGTAAACACATTGAAAGATCAATTTTGGTCCTTGAAAATTATCCAACTTCATTGAGCAAGTTATTTCATGTTCGCATCATTAGCCTTAGCATAACTTTCAAAATCCGTTTTAGACACACCTTGAATTTGTGAAATGGGAGGTAAAGCTTGATTAACCAAAGGTTGATTTGTTGGTGGTTGGTATGGTGGGGTTTGATAAACGGCTCCTTGATTGGTTAAGAAACGGTTTTGGTTGAAATTGCCCTCTAAACTGATTTTGATTTAATTGAAATTTGTTTCCTTGGTATCGGTTTTGGTTTTTCCCTTGGTTGTTTTTGAACATTTAGGTTTGAATGAAAACCGTGGTGGTCTTATGTGTTTTGCCAAATTAGGAGGATTTCTTTGGAACAAAAATTGCCAGCGGCGCTGTTTGTTGGAATTGATTGAATTGTAAGCATGAAAAACGGGAAAATCATCCTTGTTAACGGACAATGTTGAAGTTATGATTTTGATCCACATTGACACAAACAACCTCGACTGCTTTGACGGTAGCAGGAGTCGTAGCATTCTTTCACTAATTCGCTTTCCTCCTAAACGCTCATTCGAATATTCATTTTGTCTTACAAGTAAGGCGGGACCTTTTGTTGAATCACGAAAGAATTATTGGTAAGGTGAAGATATAGAAGAAGGAGCATTCGTAATCGCTTCTTGAATCATTTAAGACTAACTTCTTGAATAACTCACTTTGGATTTACTTTCGATTATGGCTAAAATCTTCATCTCGAGGCATTTTATCTAGGAAAATATGCCTACCGCGCTGCGGAATCTAAGGGCATCTTGATCATTGGTATTCAAGGAATTGTAAAACGTATCAAGTCTGTGTAATTCTGAGAAACCATGATGAGACATTGACGAAGAAGTTCTTTGAAACGTTCCCATGCTTCGATGAAGGTTTACATTTGGTTCCTTGGTAGAAAAGTAGTTATTTTGTTTCGAAGGTAAAATTGTTTTCGAAGGTGGAAAGAATGTTTATGAATTTCGAGACAAGATCCTTCCCAACAGTTAGAATGATCTAGGAGGTTCCTAATCTAGCCAATCCCGGGCTTCCCCGTCTAGAAGAGAAAGGAAAAGCAAAGTATAATATCGAAGTGTATCGGAACTTCGGGATGTCTAAACGATGAAGTGACCTTTGATGAAAAATTTTTCCCGGAAAGATGGTTATGAAGGGTCATGTCTACCCGTAATTAATTACTTTGCACAAGATTGATCAAGGTGTTTTTAAGCTCAAAATTGTTTTCATTTATCGTTGGAAACAAAAAATTGCATCATCGTATCCCTGATGGAAGCTGAGTAGCATTTGAGGCCATGGTACAATTGTCGGCCATTGGAAACTCGGGTTTCCTCAAACATAACCGTTGTTAATAGATTTGTATTCGACGAATACGATTACGATCTTGAGATCGAGTGCGCATGCACAAAAATAAAGAAATTAAAAAGCAAACAAAAAAATTCACTAATTATTTTTTCTTTTTTTTACAAAGAATTTTAAATGTATACACGAATGAAACTTAAAACCAAATAACCCAACATACTTCACGTAACTCCAAAAAATTTCTTTTAAAAGAGGTGAAAGCCGTACTCTGGAAAGTGACACAATGGCAAGTTATGAATACTTATGGTTCGATTTGGGGACTTTCAAGATCACCCGGTAACAATTTATGATAATACCTCAATTGAAGGTATTATATGTTGGTGTTCTTTTACCAACTTTGTGTATTTTTATATTTTTTAAAGGACAATTTTTTATATTTTTGATTTTTTTTATGTTTTTATGATAATTATACTAAAAAGAAAAAGAAAATATTTTTTACTTTTTATATTTTTTTAAAAATTTTTTTTGTATTTTTGAAATATTTAACAAAAATGAAACTTTCGAGGACGAAAGGATCTTCAAACCAAATCAACAAACGTAAACGACAAAATCTTTAACACAAGTCCCCGGCAACGACGCCAAAAACTGATGTAGAATAAAATATACGATATATAATACCACAAGAGCAATTAAGAAAATTCCCTAAGGAAATTTCACTCTTAAAAGATATATATATATAATATATAATACGTATATTTAACCGGGAAGTATGATCACCCAGGTCGTTTCCCCAACGACTTGTGAAATTGAAACCACGTTTTAGCTCGGATTATGATTTGAATGAGAGAAAGTATATTTGATTAAGTAATAAAATTACTTAAAATCAACTAAAACTAAAAATTAAGCATAGAGACAAATAGTTGGAAATCAAAATTTAACCTAAAACGCGAAATGGGACACTAAAACTAAGGCTAAAAACCTAGATTCTACAAAATTAAACTTAATTTTTATTTTTCTTTTAAAATGTATTCTAGTTAACTAAAAACGAAGTTTAAAAAAACTAGAACGAAAACGGAGTTAAAACGAGCGTTAAAACTGAAAAACCGAGAACGGGAACGAAACCCGTTCTTTAAAAAATAAAATTTTGCAATTTAGACCCTACGAAAGCAAAACTAATTTTCCTACAAACTTAAGATATAAAGGAAAATATTTCTAAAAAGAATTTTTTTTTTCCCCTGATTATTATTATCTCATTTTTATGATTTTTTAAAGTTTTAAAAGAAAATAAAAGATTAAAAATACTAAACTAATAGTAAAAATTCTAGAAAAAAAACAGAAAATAGCTTATGCTATATGAATCCTAGGAAAAATAAGCCCGAAGTCGTAGCTTATAAAATAAGCCCACGAAATAAGCTTGAAGCATTATTTGGGCTATAAGGCCAAAATGAGTATAAAAGATTGATTGTCAAGGGTCTTATGAAAAAGACCCAAGGGCACAGCGGTAAGGAGTGAGTGTGTATAGGGTTGAGACTAGGTCGAGACGGGGTGTTCGGCCGACTCACCCCTGACCTCCTTGGTTTCCCCTTTTTTTTTTTAAAAAATTTTTGAAAAACTTATAAAAGCAAAGTTGATAAAGCAACATATAAATAAGCTATTATAAAAACTACTTATTCATTAAAGCTCTAAATAAAGACTAATAAAAAAGCTTATTACTAGACATGACTTAAAAATCTCAAATGCTGTAACACTTTAAAACACTTGCACCGACTCCTATTTACGCTTAAATTATAAAAAACAAAAGCTATTCTAAAAGCTTATGAAGAGAATAAAGCTAATCCTAATAAGCGCGTTTAACTGAGAACAACTATAATCCATCTAGAATTTAAGATCAAAAGAGCAAATTCAGAACATAAACAACCCCTAAAAGCTCAAAAATTAAGCTAAGCTCAAATGGCAATAAGCTAAGACAATGAACTAAGCTTATGAGAACTTAACTAAAAAAACTAATAAGCTATAAGTTTTAAACAAGAAATCAGATACTAAACGTAAAATTCTAAAATTTTAGAAGCTAAATTCTAATACTACTATTTTTGGCTTTTTGGAATTTTTTAAAGAAAAAAAAAAAACTCAAAATTGAGCTAAGCTCAAATGCAAAATAAGCTAAGACTTAAGCTAAGCTTATGAGAGCTTAACAAACAACTAATAAGCTATAAATTTAAACAAAGAAATCAGGTACTTCAACTTAAAATTCTAAAATGAAATGCTAAGTTCTAATACTACTGTTTTTGGCTTTTTAGAAATTTTATGAAAGCAAATAAGCTATATTAAGCTAACTACTAACAAATTAAGATGCAACTAACCTAATCTAACCTACTAAGCAGATATAAGCTAAAAATAAGCAAAAAGAAAACATAATAAGCTAAAAAAAGCTAATAGAAAAACAGACAGTAGTAACTGAGGTTACTACTGCTAGTGCAAAATGGCAAAGCCACAAACACAAATTGTGCAGGTTTCCTTAAGGGAAAACTTGCACTTCACACTCTATTTGAGTGTGTTTGAACACAATGCAAACACAAATAAGCTCAATGAGCTTGGATCAAATTTTCACAAGTAAAATCAAAGGGAAAAATCCCCTGGTGCACAGGCAAACTTATTAAGCCATAAAATCATTAATAGCTTAAACTAATACCTCAAATCTACTCAAAACCTTATCAATTATGACAATCAAACTATCCAAAAAGAAATCACAAACTGCATTTGACTTTAAGAGGTCAAACAAGCTTAATCCAAACACACCTTTAGACTATGACAGATTTCATTAAGCTTAAGAATTTGAAATCTATTTAACTAAACCTTAATACCAGATCACTAACAGCTTAAAACAACCTTAATAAACATGATCTATCAATCACTTAGGCTAGAATCAAAGATTTATGACTATGCTAACTAATTTTTAGGTTTTTTAAGGTTTTATGACAAATATTAAGAAAACTAAGATCTAGTCTATATTAACCTAAAACAGATGATGAGAAATGACTAATAAGCAATTAGAAACACTAACAAGCTCAGATAAGCAACTAAATAAAGCTAATAAGCAGATCTATACTAATAAGCAATTATTAAGCTAAAAATTTGAAAGACAAGGAAATTAAAGGAAAACTTACTTGAAGCTTTAGCTAAACAAAAGCTAATTGCTCAAATGAGCTTATCAACAGCTCTGGCTTATTTAAAATAAGCCAGTAAAGTCCATGGGATTCCTTCCTTAACTGAATCCCCTTCCATAAGCTTATAATCCAATAGACAAGGTTTTTAGCTTATTTTATTTATTTAGGTAGATTAATAAGTCTGAATTAAGCTCTATCACTAGCTTAGAGACTAGTGAGAGCTATAGAGAGCTTATTGAACATTAGCTTATTATTTAAAAAGAAGTGAGAGCTTATGACAGATTTTTTTAAAGATTAAAACTGAATTTCATTAATATAAAACGTGATTACATAACTTGAAAGGAAAATTACAACTGATTTTAAAAGAAAATTACAATAAGCTATTAATAATCTAAAAGCTAAACTAGGTGTAAAAAGGAAAAAAAAGATACAATGTGTGTGAGAGTGTGTGCTATTTATAGCCTGAAGCTGAACAATCTAGGCCTTCCTTGCTGCCCATGCTCCTTTTGATCTTGCCCGTACAATCAATTAATCATTGGATCTTCAATATGAGCCCTTGGATCAAGAATGTGCACAAACGGATTGCCAAGCTGGCAATCCTTTGATGTGACAGCTTGTGTTACTTGTGTGAGTGCTAGAAGTGTAAATTCCACACACCCTTGTGCTTTCTTCGAGTCCACGTGGCATTCCTTTGTTGGAATTGGCCAATAGGGTGCTTGAGTGACGTTTTAACTCTGCCAGGGTGTTCTTGACCACTTGAATTGACTATCTCGCCCTTTAATTCCGAATTGCCCTTTGATTTGAGATAGTGGTAAAAGGAGGAAGATAATGAATAGTAATAACAATATTTCACGCCTTTTTTTCTTTTTTAACTACGGGGTAAATAAGATTTGAACTTTGTGAACTTGGCAACTTGGGTCCTTGTGGTTTTAGAAATATAGGTGAAGTGAAATTTCAAGTATAAACAATTTTAAACTTTAGCAATAATGGTCCCTGGAGTTTTAATAAAAGGGAAATGGGCTAGGGCATTGGGCTTTTGATTTGGTTATGGATCCGGGTAAAGTTTTTTAAGGGTTTAGGGCCCATTAAGCCTTATGGACCATTTGTGTAACTTTTGGAACTTGGGGGGACTGAAATGAAACATTTGGGATTTATCTTCTAGTGAGTTGACTTTGTTGACCCATAGTTGACTGAAGTTGACTGAAAGTTGACTTTTTCTGGCTTTGGCTTTGAATCTTTGGCTTCTCTTGTGCTCTTCCATTTCTCGTGTCCGTGTTTGCTTATTTTTTGGCGGTTTTCTTATGATATTTGATATATCTGTACCTGCACACACAAAACACAAAAACAAGTATATTTTTGCCATTTTTAGTCTGTTTTGGGTGTAATTAGGCTATTTTAGGTATAAACGGATATGTATATTTCACACATATCAATCATGCATATTTGTTCCTAATATATCTCATGCATATCACATAAAGCTTTAGAATTAATATTTTTAACTACAATACTAATTAAACATGACAATACTAACATTGTGTACTGGGACAGTACTACTACTAACACCGATTAGTATTAACTTAGCTTGGCGTACTAAGTCTTCTCTTGGTAGTACTAAGTTGAACCAGCAGTAGAAACTTGTAGAAGCCCTTAATTCCCAACAGGTTCTTCCAAATCTTTGGCAGTGTGCATTGGTTCTTCTACTTGAGCAGACTCGCCAGCAGACTTGTGATGAGATTTAGACCCTTCAGTTGACTTTCTAGTTGTCTTGGAGGTCTTTTTCTTTGGTGCACTAGTTGACTCTGGTTCTTTTTCAACTTTTCTTCTCTTGGACCCCCGGTTTGATCCAGTGGAGGGTTCTTTGTCTTTATCCTCATCATCTCGACGTCTTTTAAATGAGACAGTGTCTTTATACGTGTTAAGTATGAGTTTGTCACTTTTGTAGGCGTCAACCAATGCTTTATAGAGATTCTTTTGTTCATCAGATATGTGGATTGACTTATTACTTTCCATCTTATCTATGAGAATCTTCTTCAGCTCAAGTTTAAAAAGGTTGGCAGCTATAGCATGGGATGTCTTAGATTCATTGGATAAACAAGTCAGAACCTCTGCTTCAAGTTGTTCATTTAGAGTCTTCTTAATTTTTGAAAAAATCTTGGAGACTTGTGCTTTAACTTGTTCTTTGACTTGATCCTTGATTATTTTCTTAATGTTGTCATCAAGTTTATTGATGAAGTCTGCATTTTTAGCTTGAGCTTCATCTCTAAGTCTGTCGGACTGTAACTGAACAGCTATTTTGACGGCTTCATGCATCTTGTTGGCAAGGTATGCATCAATAATGCCTGGAATTGAAGAAACTACTGCAGCATATTGGTTCGTTTGCTTGAATTCCAAGAAGTTGATTTCTAAAGTTTTTAGTCTATGGTCAAACCCGAATAAGGAACCAAAGTTAGGAAGATCTTGTAGGGAGGAGATTCGAACAGTTGTTGGTGTAGGAATTGGTGTTTGTTGAGGATGTGGAATGAGAGGAATGGGTGGTGGAGGAAGTGTTGTTGCAGACAAGAGAGGTGTCTCAACAATAGTAGTAACCGGAACATCTACCAGATAAGTTGACTCAGTTTTAAGATTAAATATAGAGTCAATAACTGTATCTGGACTGGGGTTGAACATGTTAGAAATGAAGCCAGATGACATAGAAGAACTCTGTTGTTGACCTTCAGGATTGACCAAAGTTATTATCACATGAGTGTCTTCTATTACTTGAGTGGGTTGAATGATAGTGCGTGGAGCATCTGTCATTTCAGTATCTCTTCCCTCCAGATTGATGTTCACGTCTATGTATAATTTATTCGCTTCGTCCTCTTCATTTGTCTCTTCTTCATCCAGTTCTTATCCCTTAACATTCGCACCATTAGTGACTTCACCACTTTCTTCATCATTAGTGGATTCATAATGAGAAGGTGTTTGAACCCTCAGATCTGAACCCTCTTCTTCATTATCATCTTCATCATGAGTAGAAAACTTGGGATGACAAAGTCATCACCATCATTGTTTAAATTAGTTTGCTCATTATCATCATCTTGATTTTCATCATCTTGTACATCATATTCCTGACCATCATCATCTTGATTATCAGCATTGTCATCATCATCATTTTCGCTTTGTGCATCATCATCTTCATCAAAACTGGATTTCTAAGAAATCTGCTCATCATCAGAACCATATTTAGGTACATCAGGAACCCCTAGTTTAACACTAGTTCCTTTATTTGCACCTGATCCGCTGGCGTGGGAGCTATGTAATTGAGTCAAGCTTCTTTTAGTTACAATTCTCATTTGTTCTTCCTCCGTCAATGCCACTTATGATAGAGTCTCCAATCCTTGAGTAGATAGCTTCTTCTTACTTGGTTTAGTCACCTTAGCAGTTGCTTTGAGTCTTTTACCTTGAGGAGCTTTTGGTGCTTTATCAGATCTAGCTTGCTTCTTCTTGACACTTGCTTTTGTTTTTGGAGGTTTAGCTCCTGAAGCAATGGCATAGTATTCTTTATAGGATTCGAAATCTTTGATGGCTTCATTCTTCAATTTATTAGGCAAAATGGCACCATACAGTTGTATGTCCTCATGCCTAGAGACAACCTTTATCATGGTGAACATGTAGTTATCCCTGGCAAAGTGCCAATTTACCTTATTCCTTCTTGGAATAGATTCATCCTTAGTCATGAAGAAGTTGACGATGAACTTGGTGAAGCAAGGGTAGTACATCTCATTACTCCTCTTGACATTCTTGTTCGCTACTTGATAAACAAAGTCCTCCCACAAAAGGTAGGCATAGTCTACATTCTTCTTATGGTACATGCCCAAAGGATTTGAGCTTGAGATAGTCGAAGACTGTCATATCCGGTACTTTTACCACTCAGACATTTGATGATGACTGCAGCAAATGATCTCCAGCTTGTTGACATTGACATCGATGATCACCTTTATCTCTCCACTATGATTAAGATCTTTGAGAAACGTGAGAATTTCATCTTCAAAGGGTAGTTCCTCGAATTGCTGATCAAGGAGTTTAGGGCATATTTGAAGCATTTTTCTAAAGTACTCAAGATTCATAATATTTTTCTTATTGTTCATCTTGAAATGAATCAAGTGGTGATGAACTATAATAGTGGCCCAAAACTCTTGCATGTGTATTTCTGGAACATCCGCTGTGATCTAGAATGCCTTGTAGAAGGGAGTGAGTTTCAAAACATCATACACCACTTGAAGAGTTGCTTCTTTTGAGTTAAGGTCTAAGCTTAGTCAAAGATTACTTTTGCCAATCTTGAGTCGATTGGTAGGAGCGACTAAAGTGTCATCTAATGCAAGTTGTTGATCTCTTGTGATGTCCATGGTTCTTCTTAAGAAAGAATCAATACAGTTTTTATATAACCAAGTTTATATATAACTATATTAACCTTTTATGTGAACACTTTATGTTTTATCATGATGTGAAAATTTTTCTTTAGTATTAGGACCTCTAAGACTTTTAGCACTTGAAAAGATATATTCCTCTAAATGGCAACTTAGATAGACTTATATGCTTAAGGGATTAAGGCAACTTCTTTGACACTTTAGGAATCGTGGTCTTTCTAACTAGTAGAGAATTTAGATAACCTAAGTCGTATTTTAGTTAACCTTGATTTTACCTTGCTTTTAAGCCTATTATTAACTCAATTAGATAGCATAATTAACCAATTTTAATTAGCCTGCTAAGTTAAGTTTTAATTTGCACTCAAATTGAAATTTTGATCTTAAATGTTTTTGGTCTAAATCTATTAGATTGGTTCCTTAAAGATTTCACTAGATCAGTTTCTCAAAACATTTACTAGATCAGTTCTTAAAACATTCACTAGATCGGGTCCTTAATGAGAACGGCTAGATCAGGTCCTTAAGAACAATGAATCGATCGGGTCTCAAGGGATTTGACTAGATCGGCTCCTTAAGTGTTTAAACTAGTTTGGTTCCCAAAGGTACTTGACTAGATCGGTTCCTTAAGGAAAACGACTAGATCGGTCCTCTAATGTTTTAACTAGTTCGGTTCCCAAAGGGACTTGACTAGATCGGTTCCTTAAGGAAAACGACTAGATCGGTCCTCTAATGTTTTAACTAGTTTGGTTCCCAAAGGGACTTAACTAGATCGGTTCCTTAAGGAAAACTACTAGATCGGTCCTCTAATGTTTGAACTAGATCGGTTCCCAAAGGGACTTGACTAGATCGGTTCCTTAAGGAAAACGACTAGATCGGTCCTTTAATGTTTGAACTAGATCGGTTCCCAAAGGGACTTGACTAGATCGTCTCCTTAAGGAAAATAACTAGATTGGTTCCTTAAGGAAAACAACTAGATCGGTTCCTTGAACTTAACTAGATCGGGTCTTCACTCATAACAATTCCCAAACATGATTTTTGCATTCTCACTTGTTATTTAACACACTAAATATAAAGATAACCTATAGGCTCAATAATAACAACATTTATCCACAGATTCATCAAGAACTTTAAAAGAAATGAGCACGATTAAACATTTAGCACATACATTCAATAATCAACGGACAATGGTGAGTTTTAATGGTTCAAACACATTCAATAATAAGAATACAAACTTCTTAGCACAGAACCCTCTAACTTTTAACATTATCTTCCAAAAACCCAAATTTTCGACTAAACAAGCTAGCTTATTTCATTCATATGACAACCACACATAAAACTGCATTATACGAGTCTTCTACACTCCAAAGCAATCATAACCCCTCAATCAATTTGATGATTTTTGCACTTTTGATTTTGAGAAACCCTAATTCAAGAATTCGGGTTTTCAATTTCAAAATTGAATGAAATCCTAATTCCTTCGAGGTATGACATGTCATTATTACCTCTTTTTATATTTTTCTTATTTTTTTTATTTTTTCTTTGGTTTTATGAATTTTATATTTTTGTATTTTGTTTTTATAAAATTTTTTAAAAATGAAAAATCTTTTTGGTTTTTATGGTGTGTAATATATATATACATATTATATAGAATATTTAAATAGGTACCACCACTATTCTTCAGCTTTATCTGCCAACTGTTTTAGTGTCTCAGGCGTAAAACTTTGCATTCCCAGCTTGTTGATAAGAAATTTAATTCTTTCTCTGCATAGGGCTTTAGTGAAGATGTCCGCTAGTTGATAATTCGTGTTGACAATGTAAGCTCATACTACTCTTTCCACTTCAATTCTCCACTTTCTCTTTGATGAAGTAGAATCTGATGTCAATATGCTTTGATCCAGAATGTTGAACATTGTTGCAGCATAAGGCAATAGCGCTTTTGTTATCATAGTACATTGGAATTTTATTGAATCCAAGGCCATAGTCGGTAAGCTGTGATCTCATCCAAAGGATTTGAGCACAACAGCCAGACATAGCAATATATTCAGCTTTCGTACTGGATATCACAACACTTTTCTGCCTTTTTGATGACAAACTAATAAGTCTATCTCCCAATAATTGCATACATCCAGAAGTACTTTGTCTAGTATCTTGGCAACCCACGTGATCAGCGTCTGCATAAGCTGTTAGAGCAATAGAAGAATCCTTTGGATACCAGAGTTCCCAATTTACGATTCCTCGTAGGTATTTAAAGATCCTTTTTACAACATGGAGGTACTTTTCGGTAGGCTTTGCCTGATACTAGGCACACATGCATACAACAAATGTTAGGTCTGGTCTACTGGCTGTAAGATACATAAGGGTGCCAATCATTCCATTATAGTGTGTAGGATCTACGACTTTCCCTTGTGTATCTTCATCCAGTTTGGATTTCTCTACCATGGGAGTATCCACGGGGTCACTAGATTCCATACCATATTTCTTCAAAGATTCTAGAGCATATTTAGACTGGTTTAAAAAAATGCCTCTGGGAATTTGTGAAATCTATAGTCCTAGAAAAAAAATGATATTTTGCCCATCATCGACATAATTCAGGTGTAGTAGACGCAAAGATTATATCATCAACATAGATTTGTATCAGGAGAATATCTTTGCCTTGTCTTCTTATAAACAATGTGGGATCCATGGTTCCTTTAGAGAATTCCTGAGAGAGTATAAACTTCGACAATAGATCATACCACGCGCGTGGAGATTGTTTCAACCCATAAAGAGCCTTCTTAAGCTTGTACACATGATTCGGATTGTCTTGATCGACAAACCTGTTCGGTTGACTGACATAAACTTTTTCGCGCAAAATGCCATTCAAGAATGCCGTCTTAACATCCATTTGGTAGAGGATCATATTCATGTGAGTAGAACATGCGAGGAAAATTCGAATAGCATCAAGTCTAGCCACTGGAGTAAAGGATTCCTCAAAATCAATTCCTTCTTCTTGACGGTAACCACGAGCAACCAAGCGAGCCTTATTCTTAAGAATTCCTCCCATTTCATCAAGTTTTACCTTATAAATCCATTTTAAAGTAATGACCATCACTTTATCTGGACGTGGAACAAGTTCCCAGACTTTAAGACATTCAAATTCATGTAGCTCCTCTTGCATTGCTTCAATCCAACATGCTTAAGTTAATGCGTCTTTATAGTTCTTTGGTTCAACTGATGTGAGAAAGGCATCGTAGTAACAAAATAAAGCTTGTTCATGGAGTTGAAGTCTTGTGGAAACAGGTTTTTCGAGTTTACCTATGATGTTTTCTAAAGGATGATCCTTGGTCCATTTGTTAATGTGTTCTGAGTTAGGAGTAGCAGTATTCACAACAGTAGGAATAACATCTGAAGAAGAAGATGCTTCAGAATCGTTTTCTGGAATTGGAATACCAAAGATCAGATTGTTATTCATGTGTGCAACATCTAAGTCATGATTTTCTTCTTTAACATTGTTAGAAATGACTAGAGATTGAGTTTCAGGTGTTGTTTGTGAGTTACTAGGTGATGGTGCATCTTGATCAACAGTTGTCGAGGAAGGTGAACCAGTTGATGCAGCGGGTTCTGGAGCTACTACTTCAGCAATTGGAGCAATAACTTCAGGGGCTGGGTGATCAACACTAGGTAGAGGAGTGAGTAATTCATCAAATAGCGGTTGAAACAAAAGATCCCAATAAGATCTTGAAGGTGATACAAACGGTGTTGAAAGAGAAGGGTTTGGCATGAGTCCTGAACTGATTGTTACAGGAGTCATTTCATGAAGTGCGGGTCTTAAACTGCTATGTTCAGAAGCCATCGCAGTCAGCTCATCAAAATCTACATGTATTGTCTCAATGATTTGTCTGGTACGTCGATTGTAAATTCGAATTGATTTCTTTGTGGGTGCATAGCCAATGAAAATACCAATATCAGCTTTTGGTTGTAACTTGCACAAGTTCCCGCTATCGTTTGTCAGATAACAAAGTGCACCAAATACATGGAAGAATGATAAGTCGGGAAGTTTGTCATGCAAAAGCTCATATGGTGTTTTGCCGTGATGAAGACGTAGGACGGAACAATTTTGGGTATAACATGCGCTAGCAACTGCTTCTGGCCATAAGAATAACGGAGTTTTTGCATAAATCAACATAGTACGTGCAACTTCAATTAGCGTACGATTACGTCTTTAATTGACACCATTTTGCTGTGGAGTGCGAGCAACAGATGTTTCATTAGAGATACCAAATTCTCATAATATTCACGCAAAGTTTGATTAACAAATTCAGTTCCATTATATGTTCTGATTCTTCGGACAGACACTTTAAGCCGCACTTGGATCATCTTGAGAAACTTGATTATGAAATTTGAAGCTTCATCTTTTGACCTTAAGCACTTAACCCATATAAATCGAGAGTAATCGTCGACAATAACGAGGTTTTACTTCTTTCCATTAACACTCGCAACAAGCAGTGGTCCACAAAGATCCATGAGCAAAAGATAGAGTTTTTCTTGGTTGGTGTCTTCAAATTTAGGTTTGTGGGGTTTCTTCTTGCTTTTGCCCATTGCACATGCAGCATACATATGGTCCTTTTCAAACTTTAGCTTAAGAAGACCTCGAACAAGACCATGTCTAGCTAAATGGTTGATTGCACCTAAGTTTAGATGAGACATATGTCAGTGCCATAGCCAGGAGTTAGTCTTTAAGGCCTTTGACCAGAGACATATAGGAGAGGATGCCATCATATCTCCAAGAGATAAAGTATACAGATTATTGCCTTGAGATCCAGTCAATAGATCAACACCTTTTAGATTACGAATGAAGCAGGTGTGTTGACAAAAAGCAACTTCAAGGTTTGAATCACAGAATTGCCCAACGGAGAATAAGTTATGTCCAAGTCCTTCTACGTAGTAAACCCTTGATATCGTAACATTCCCAATCTGATAATCACCATATCCTAATATCTTTGCCACGTGATCATTTCCGAATTTGACAGTACCCAAAAATTTATAAACGAAATTGGTAAGCTAAGAGCGATCTCCGGTCATATGCTTGGAGCAACCAGAGTCTAAATACCAGAGAACAATTTGGACGACCTCAGCAAGAGCATCTGAACCATAATGAGATAAATTCTCCATGACAGTAACTTTGGCAGTGTTAACTTCATCACAATCAGAGTCATATGCATCTAAATCATCGGCTTGATAAGCAGCATTGTGGGTAATGACAGCCTGTGTGGCTTGACCTTTTGCAATTCCTGGATCTGCAAAAAATGCTAGTTCATCCTCATGTAGAATTTGATCATTTGCTTAAGATTGTACCAACAACACTTTATCTTTAAACCACGAATCATCCCGTTTCCTCTTAGGTTTAGTGCACTGTTTTGACATGTGTCCTTTCTCTTTGCAGTTGTAACAAATAACAGTCCTTGTAGTACCCGTAGCAAAAGAAGCGTGTCTCCCCTGAATTGGTTGTAAGGTTACTATTCCATCATTAATAGTAGCTTGTTACCTAGGGTTTGACGAATTCCTTAGCTGGTTATTGGTAGTAGGATAGCGGGAAGTGACAATAGCAGTCAAGAAAGACATCATGTGATTGATGGCATCAATGGGATCATCACCTTTTTGGAACACTGGAACAATTAGGCTTGATTCTGGTTGGGAAAATTCAGGT
>BQNB010100281.1:0-24734 GCA_026074375.1 Tanacetum coccineum | reverse complement strand
ACCTAAAGTTTCAATTGATTCATTGATTCACAATCCAAGCAAGTTTTCATGTGTAATTACAAACCACGTAACATAATTACCCACAAGTTCAATATATCAAGATCTGGTACTTGCTTTGATTCTCTTTTTAAATTGATTTATTAAATCTTGTTGTTTTTACTAATAGTTTTTTTACAATAGGGATGCTATTCATAAAATAAATTCAATTTGTGATCTTTAAAGATGTGTCACGTTTTTATAACCTTAGATCTAAACTATTTAAATAATAGTAAATCAGTAACTACTTGTTTTTTATGTGAGTGTATCTTCATTGAGTCAAAGAAGAATGGAAGCATTTTGATGTTGGTTAATGTTAGTGGGTCATTGAGGTTAACCACTTTTTGGTTCGTTTTTTATTTTGACATTTTTGTTTAAATTTTGTTATTAGCATTCTATTTATGTTTATGTTTTTTGTTATAAAATTTAAAGATTAAAGAATCTACAAGAAACATATGTGTAGTTATCATATTAAGCAAAAAATGTACACTAGAAACATGAAATTTACAATATTAAAATTAAAAAAACATATATGCACTCATTTTTTTCTTTTGAAAACAGTAAATACTCAAAAAATATAAAATAAAATAAATATTTTAGAAGACTAGGATTTTTATTAAGACGGTTTCACGGTATGGTTTTTGATGAGCTGATGATACATGTTATTGGTTTTGCTTGCTTATTTTGAAATAGCTGTTTATGAATGTGTTTTTGTCTTGTTTTGCAGGCTACAATCATTGACCCTGCTGAGTATGTTGGACTTGAAGCAGCTTTGATTAACAACAAAGTGAGTAGATGGACATATATTTAAGCCTACTCGATTTGTTTCTTTCATGTAATAAATAAATTGATATATAGATGGACACAAGTTACATGTTAGTCTTTTCTTCATTGAGTCGCCAACGAACCCGTTTCTAAAATGTGTCGACATTGAGTTGGTTTCGAAGTTGTGCCATGCTCATGGAGCTGTTGTGTGCATTGATGGTACATTTGCTACTCCTCTCAACCAAAAGGCTCTTGCACTTGGTGCCGACATTGTTCTACACTCTGCCACAAAGTATATTGGTGGCCACAATGATGTAAGTTTTGAGTACCTGGCTAATATTTTACTAGCCATCACAATCTTGGTGAAATGAAACAATGTTGAACTTGTTTTTATTTTTCAGGTGCTTGCGGGTTGTGTTAGCGGTTCTATGGAAATAGTTTCTCAAATTCGAAATTTAAGAAATTTAATACAAAATTAGTACCAATTACAAATTGGTACGATATGATTGTCGCCAAATCTTGTACCACCAGTTTAAAAAGGATACAGTTATATGGATGTTAGATTACTTTGTGGTGTTAATTTATTTCATATAGTACTTTATATGTGTTTTAATTATTTTCTTTTGGTTTGTTAGAGTTTAACAGCTTTTTTGTTTTATAGCGTGCACATATGTTTTTTAAAGATGGACACATGTTCTAATGAATTTGACGAGAAAGCGTAGCGTGCACATATGTTTTTGGAAGTCGTGCGTATATGTTCTAATGATATTGACAAAAAGCGGAGCGTGCACATATATTCTTTCAAGAGTGCACCTATGTTCTTTAAAGAGTGCACATATGTTTTTGAATGTCGTGCACAACTTTATTTAACAAGACACATTTTGTATTTGAATTTTAATTCATTTTATATATTAAATTTTTGTATTTTGTATACTATTTATGTTTTGGTTTGTTTTAAATTTATAGTTTACATGTATATGTTTATATTTTTGATTATAAATTTCAAAGATTAAAAAATGTAGACCATAACATAAGTGCAACTACAATTAAAAAAGTAAGTTTGATGTCTAAACAATTCTACGCAAAAAAACCTATGTAAATTTACAATATTTAAAAAAAACACATATGCACCTTAATTTCTGAAAACATGGATACTGAAAAAAGCACAAAATTAATTTTTTTTTCCTAAAAACAAGGAAATAAAAAAACAATTTTAAATTAAAAAAAATCCAAAAAGAAAAACTAAAATGTTTTTTTTGACTATTATACCCTTTTGAATTAAGAAAAACATTTAATAATATACTAAATATCTATTGGTCTAAAGTGGTTCTGTGGGTTCTGTACAAAAAAATGGTTTTGTATTGAATGGTCCCCTATATATATATATATATATATATATATATATATATTGTTATGGAAACCTTGTTAGTTTTATTTTCAAGCTATAGTAAAGTTTTAATGGAATGATGGAATAATAGCTATGATGAGGCAAAGCACTTGAGAGTGTTAATGGGTAGTGGACAAGATTATATTTAATCTTGTCGTGATCCCAATTTTAAACGACTTCTCCTTCCATTGAGCTTTATTCTTTCATTTCGTAAGAATATAACATTAGGATTATTTTCGGTTAGTTTTTTTTTTAAATATAAAAGGCGTCCGTTTACCAATTCTAGAGGATTAACTTTCGTTCCTCATATATCTGCTCATATGAGGAATCACCTATAAGCTATCACTGTGGGCGATCTTCCCTAACCGATCTCAATAACTACTACCATCTTGTTAATCGATCATAGACAAGCCTGAAATAGTGAGATCATTCCTTTGTGATTGATTTCCTTATCGAGTTATTTTCATGATTTGATGATCAGGATCTATAGGGTTGTTGTTTTCGATTTAGGGTTTGCTTCTTTGTCGTTTTTCCCTTTTTTGTTTTTTTCCAATTAAATTTCCAATAAAAAACCTAATCCTAATTCCTTTCAAATCTAAATCCCTAACCCCTCGTTTTTAGGTTTTTTTGCTGTAATTTTTCAAATTGGTGATATCTTCTTTGTTTTGATTCAAATGGGTTCTAAAAGAACTAAGGAGGATGATGTGCTGAAGAGTCCACGTCTCGTCGTTCGGTGACTAATTTTTCCTGACAAGCGAGTGCTAAGGATCTATGAATGCTGTAAACAATATGGTCATTGTGGTTTGATGGCATTATTCCTAACAAAATATCAAAGGCTGTAAAAGATTCGGAATTAGTGCGTTTTATAAAAGTTTTTTGATGGTGGAGCGTTTGGTATGATAATTTATGTAACGGTGAGGATTGGTAGACAACAAAACATGTTTAATGCTGGCTAGATTACCAATAGGCCTAAGGGTTTCTACTATCATTCTTCAACCTGCTATGAAATGAAAAAGATCATGAGACTCATCATTTGGGAAATACTAAGACAAAGGCATGAGTGATGATGTCAGTTCCTATGCAAATGTGTGTAAAAAGAATCAGGCCAAGGGAATGTGGAGATGATAGCAAGCCCAGTGTTGGTTTTCTAGGATGATTCTTGCGTAAACACACATAATTACTCATGATTTTTAAAATTGGAAGATGAAGTAGGTTGGATTGTTAGAAAATCTAAAAGTGGCATTGGAATGAAGGTTTTCATCCACCGATATTGATTTAAGATACATAAGTGTTTTGTGAGTGTTTATGATTCTGCTTTTGACACGGTGGAGGCAAAATAGAAATTTTTTTGTATCTACAGGAGTATGTTCGTGGTTCTCTCAGCTCATCCAAGCTCTAGTGAATTCATTACAGATGAATACGAGTTACAATGGTAGAAATTAGAGGTATTCCTTTAAAAGGTGTGGAATATGAAATACTTTATTCGAATTGCATCAAATGGGGAACCTTGTTAAATTGTAAGAGAACTTGGAGAAAGAAAATACATTGCAAAAGACTTGTGGTTCTCACTAAGAAGTATGTCTCAGAACATAATTTTAATCATTTTAAAATTAATTATAAAAGGTAAGACGACATTGGGTGCGAGCGATAGAGATTCCCGGGTTGTACTCCAGATTTGGATGATGCAAAATGAAGGAAAGGAACATGACTCAGAAGTATAAAGAATGTGAAGAAGTTTATTAAGAAGATTTCGCTGAGAGGTATGAGTAGAGGTAACAAGTTGAAAATGATGTTAGTAGGGATAGTCTGATACAGAGTTATGAGGAGGATAATGTCCAAAATCCAATGGATGGTGTATTTGGTATTTCTAGTTGAGGCAAAATGGTTAAACAATCATAAGACGCCGTTTAATATTAATTCTCTCCTTAATAAATATAGATGAAAATTATAAGGAGGCGAGCACAAAAGAGAGTTTAGAGTACCCTCCTGGTTTTACACCAAGAGAGAATGATGTTGAAAATGTTGAGATGGATAATCAGAAGGATAATTGTGTGATGGTGAATTCGGGAATGTAAACAATATTTCTGATGAAGTAATTTTTAGCTCGGATGTTTAACACGTTAACAAAAAACAGGTTGGGGCAAATCTATTGACTCGGAATCATTGTAAGAGTCTGAAGTTCCTCGAAAGGTGGTACTAATATTAATGTTGAATGGATGAAATGGTTTAAGTGGAACAAACTACGGGGTCATACAATATTGACGGGTGTATGAAGAATATTGAAGAGATATTTGAATCGCAAGGATGGATGGTGTTTTTCTGATGATATCGTTGTCTTTAAATATCCAAGGTCTAAACCCAACAGGCTTAAAAAGATAGGGTAAAGTGAGTTGTGTGTCCTCTTAACAAGGTGAAATTTTCTTACGATGCAAGAAACTAAATGGTGTCTAGTTATTATTGGTTTATTGTTTTTTTTAAAAAAAGAATCAAAAGATTGTGGGGAAATATTGGCTTTTGATTATGTGCATAGTTCCTCGCTTGGTAATCAGGGTGGGATTTTATGTGTTGGGATCCAAGATACGTTTAGAGAAACTAAATTCAAACGGCTTCAGATTATTTTTATATTCAAGGAAATAAGTGTCTAATGGCAAATTACTTCTAATTATTTTCAGTGTATGCCCGCAATAGTTTCAGAAAATGAAAAGTCTATGGTATTATTTAATGTCAATTGTCATATGATAATTGGAAAGGATCAAGTGATTAATCATGGGTGATTTAATGAGGTTCCGTAATAAAAATAAGAATTTGTAAACTATGTTTTTCAACGTGCATGGGGCGAATGCTTTTAACTCTTTTATCTCAATGGCGAATTTAGAGGAGGTTCCACTTGGTGGATGTTCTTTTACATGGTGTCACAGATCTGCTTCAAAGATGAGTAAGCTTGATAGATTCCTCATGTCCGAAAGCTTACTGAGTGAGTGTCCTAATTTATCATATCCATCACCCTAGAAATAGATTTTATCCTACCAACCGTCCTATATTATTAACGTGAACACTCATAACTAATGGACCTATCCGTTTCGGTATTTTCATTATTGGCTGGAAAAGGAGGTTTTGAGAACTTTGATAATGAGGTGTGGCGTGAAGCTTTCGGTAGATAATTCTAAACTATGATCAAACTGATAACATGTTGAAATAATCTAAAAAAGAAGATACGTATTTGGAATGGCATAGATACAAAGTCTGAAACAACGAAAACATGTGCTGGAAACAGGAGCACGCAGATTTGGAGATTATCATAGACAAAGTTATCTAGCGTCGTCGTGCTGTTGATACCTTTGCATAAACGTGCGGAGGTTGTAAAATCGATTCAAGAGGTGGATAAATTGTGTGCAATAGAGGTGTCTCAAAAAGCAAAAATCAAATGGGCCCATTTGAAGGCGACGAGAACACAAATATTACCATGTGTGATTCTTAATAAGAAAACGAAACCAACTTTCTATACGAGGGGTTCTGGTGGAAGAGATTGGGGTGGAAAAACTCCTAATATGGTTAAAAATAATTTCCTATAATCATTCCAAGAATCGTTTTGATAGACCTAATCTGTTCGTTTAATGATGCAAATAGATTGCGATGCTTATTATGGAGTATCCCCTCATCATCTGAATTAATGCAACAACTGGATTTGGAAGCCGTAAGTGTCAAATTAAGAGATAACAAGGCGGTTTGGATTGTGATTGAAAAATCTTCCGAGCCGGATGGAATTCACATTTGGTTTTTTTATAAAAGGTTTTGGAGTTTAATAGAAAAAGATGTTTGGCACGGTTGAAATATTTCTTTCATTACAGCGCATTCCAAAAGGTGTAATTCATCTTTTTCATAGCTTAGATTCCGAAGACCCCCGAAGCCGACAAATGATGAAGGTGATTTCAACCGATTAGACTATTGGGAGCCTTTCTATAAATAATTGCCAAAATTTTGACTATCGTCTCGTGTGGTGCTTAGGAGATATGTTTAATGATGCAATCGCTTTGTTGCGGATAGGCAAATTCTACGGACCATTTATACTTAATGAGGTTTTGCCAGTTGGTGGTAAGTTGAAGAAAAAACAATCATTTAATTCTAAAAAATTGACTTTGAAAAGGCTTAAAGATTCCTGTTCGGTGGGAGTACCTAGATGATGTCTTAAAAATTTGGGTTTCGATGAAAAATGGAGTGTTGGATTCAAGAATGTCTTCGATCGGTTCTTGGGGATCGATTTTAGTGAATGGAAGCCTTACGGAGGAATTTTAGTTTTTTAAGGGCCTTAAACAAGGTGATCCTCTTTCTCCGTTTATTTTTATTTTGGTTATGGAGAGTCTTACACATTTTCATTAAAAGAGTTTTGTTGGATGCGGGCATGTATAATGCATTGGTTCTGTAATCGGATTATGCATCATTTCTCAATATGTTCTATGCGGACGATTCGGTGTTTTTGGGGCAATGGAGTACTAAGAATATTTGATAACGATTATAAATGTTTTAAATGTTTATCATCGTGCTCCAGGTCTTAGTATTAATTTAAGCCAAGAGTATGTTATGTGGGGTGTTGTGATGAGTGAAGATAGGGTAGTGCAAGCTACAAAATAGTAATTGGTTTATTGTTGTACCTTAAGGCTCCATTTGCCTTATTAGGTTCAAAAGTGGGGGAACAATGTCTCAGATTACAAATCTTGGATGAGATGGTGGATAAAAATGGTAGATCGTCTTTCAAAATTGGAAGATGAAAACAGTTATCGATAGGTGGTCGTTTAACCCATCACAAGGCGGTTCTAGATCCATGCCTATTATCATATGTCTATATTCACCAAGGTGCCAATGAAAGTCCTTCACCGCAAGAATCAATTCGAAGTTGGTTTTTTTGAGTGGTGTCGATTTAAATAATAAAAAATCGAATATGGGTGAATATGGAGTAGATGTTTTGTGTTCTGAAATAAAAAGTGGCCTTGGTGTTTCTAGTTTATATGCTCTTAATATGCTCTTATGTTAAAATGTTTGACGTTTACAACTCAAAAGAACTGTTATGACAGGGTTATTAAAAGCTATTCATTGGCGAAGATTGAAAAATGGTAGCGGATTCAAGGTTGGTTCCAAGTCCATTGCGAAGCAATCGTCCAGAGGTGGAAAACATTGAAGATAAAAGGTATACACTTAAATAATCTTTTATGCAGACAAAGCTTGGTAATGGTGCGGAATACTTATTTTTAGGAGAGGATTTGTGCATGTGAGAAATTGTTTTTGTAAACAAAGATATCCCTAGGCTCTTATGCGCTGGAAAGTGAAGAAGACTTTCCATGTTGCTTCTAATCCTCACAAGGAGAACTTGACCTGGTCCCTTTTCGACGTGGCTCCTAGAATCAGAGTGGAAACAAAGAACATTCTGACGGAATGACGAGCTACGGGGAAGGTGTTGTTTCTGGTGTCCCACGCCTGATAGGTGGTATGGGAACCCGCTTGCTGGTTCGGGTGAGTCTTCTCGTATCTTCGGCTAGAAAGGTTTTATTGATGAATTAACAGGTTTCGGAAGTGTCTAACTCAAACTCTGATGGATAAGAAAGCGGTTCCAATCAAGGGTTAACTTCATGTCGTGGAAGGTATCAATTGGGATTGTTTGCCTACCAGTCTTAATATATCCCGGAAGGTCTAGATATCCGTCTATTTTTTTTGTCGCCGTTTGTGGTAGCGTCACAGGAAACTTAGAATCATTTATTTTTTTATTTGCCTTGTATGCGAATGATAATTGTTCGTAAGATTTGCAGCGTGTGGGGAGGTGGATTTCAGGAAGTGCATACTTCGAATGAATGTGGTATCTTGGATTCGTAAATCTTCGTAATCCTAATCGAAACATAAAAAGTTGTTAGTAAGGGGTTGTGTTTTGGGTTTGTTTGCGACTAAATTGCGCGGCTTAATCTTAATAAGCGTGTCTTTTGTGTGTTTCTCCTTTAATAAGACGATATTTTTAGATGTAGTATGACGTATTTTTTTTATTGGAGTCGGTTTAGATGTAATGTGTCGTTTAGTTGGGTTGATTGGCTAAAAAATCCTCATCTTATAACTTTGTAATTTTTCTAGCTTCTTGCTAGTTTTTTTAATAAAGTGATGTTCAAAAAAAATGACTTGGACGCCATAGTAATGTTTGTGGCCATCTTGATAAATGGTTTCTCAATGTCATTTCATCCTGGAAACACCTCATACATTCATTATTTTCATAAATTATTTTAAACCTAATATTACGTTTAGCAGTTTGTTCAAATGGATTTTTTTTTTAATATTTAAGTTTGTGTTAAATAATCAGTAAATTTACTCATGCGTTGTGTAATTTTTTGCGGACATTTTTTGTTTGGGTTTTTCTAACATGTGTCCCAGGGGCACATGATAAAGTGTGGACAAAGGCGGTGTGTCACAGCCTAATTGGCCAGCAGGGAATTGTAAGACCTGATAATGATTAATAATAATAACTGCTGATCAATCAGGCTGTGACACATAACCTTCTGTCCCCACCTTATCATGTGTCCTGAAAAACCCTTTTTGTTATATATAAGCTTGTTTTGTTTCTTAAAGTGTGATTTTAGGATGAAAAATAAGTTTCTCCATTGAAAAATAAATCTGATAAAAAGCCCAAATATCTGAGCTTATAAAAAAGAAAAATGATTCTTATGCCTAATTAACAAGCATATTTGTATGTCTAATAATTTGATTGGTGGATTTGAAAAAGTGATTGGTGAGAATTTAGGGAGAGAAAAAACATGATTCAATTGTACAAGTGTTTTATACATTAGGCATACATTTAGACATGAATTATAGGCATAAACAAGCAAGTTAACCCGCGCGTTGCGACGGGGCATATTTTTTTCGAATCGATTTTGAATGAATATTGAGTGGAAATGTGTCCGCGCGTTGCGGCGAGACTGATTTGTATGCAACACATGTATTTTATTTCCATGAGCATTTTTTTTGGCAATCACGAAATTTGAATGAGTGTTTGTCGTTGAGGGGACAATATAACTTATTTATAGAGCGAACGACTTTTAGTATGTATATAAATATAAATATGAGTGGGAAATATGTTTCTAAATACATTCGTAAATAGCAAAAAGTATAGGTTATTTATATAATTTAAACTTTCGCAGAATTGTACGTTTCTGACCTATGTCGTTTATTTTAAAGTTATTTGGTAGTTTAAGGTGTGGGTTGCAAGGGTTTTTTTTTTAATCGTAGATCTTTTTTTTAATAAAATCGTACGTATGTCAGAACGATTATAATATTGGCTCGTTTTGTTCGCAATTCGAACATCTTTTCGCGAGTATTTTTTGATCTAAATAACTCGGTATATATGTGTTATATATTTGAGAAATAAAGTTTATTATATAAAAAAGTCGTAAATAGTTAGAAGTTGAGGGTACGTTTTGTATTTTTTTATATTAAACTTCAACTTTTTTTTTAAATCGTGCGCATGTTAGAAGCATTGCAATATTGGGCTCGTTTTGTTCGCAATTCGAAGATTTTTCCGATGGTATTTTTTATCTGAATGAATCGGTAGATTTGCGTTATATATTTGATAAATAAAGTTTATTATGTAAAAAAGTTGTAAATAGTTAAAATTTGAGTGTCCATTTTGTAAAGTTTTCATTTTTTTCTCATTTATGGTGCGCGGGTATTTTTTATCGGAATGAATCGGTAGATTTGTGTTATATATTTGATAAATAAAGTTTATTATATAAGAAAGTCGTAAATAGTTAAAAGTTGAGGGTACGGTTTGTAAATTTTTATAATTTTTTTATACTTATATTAATCTTCAACATTTTTTATAAAATCGTGCGTATGTCGAAAGCATTGTAATATTGAGCTCGTTTTGTTCGCAATTGAAAGATTTTTCCGTCGGTATTTTTTTATCTGAATGAATCGGTAGATATGCGCTATATATTTGATAAATAAAGTTTATTATGTAAAAAAGTCGTAAATAGTTAAAAGTTGAGGGTCTATTTTGTAAGTTTTCATTTTTTTTTACTTTGTAGATATGTGTTATATATTTGAGAAATAAAATTTATTATATAAAAAAAGTCGTAAATAGTTAGAAGTTGGAGTACGTTTTGTAATTTTTTTTATTTATATTAAACTTCAACATTTTTTAAAAATCGTGCGTATGTCAGAAGCATTGCAATATTGGGCTCGTTTTGTTCGCAATTCGAAGATCTTTCCAATGATATTTTTTATCTGAATGAATCGGTAGATATGCGCTATATATTTGATAAATAAAGTTTATTATGTAAAAAAGTCGTAAATAGTTAAAAGTTGAGGGTCCATTTTGTAAGTTTTTATTTTTTCTCATTTATGGTGTGGGCAGGCAATTTTATTTTTTTTACTTTCGCCCAAAATTTCGGCCCAAGTCCACTACGACAGCGTATTTATCGCCTATTGTGTATATTAGTAATAACATTACGTATAAAAAATAAGCAGAAATTATATAAATTCATAAGACTAGAGCTCAAACAAAGAACCATATACAAACACTTATATCATGTTTTAACGTCAAAAGACATAATTATAGTTCCATTGACACTCGTTATCGATATGTATCTGTTCTAGATATGACATTGACTTAAGACTAATAGTAATCAACGAATCAACCCTTTCACGTAAGGCTGAGCATATGGACCGGACCGAACCGAACCGAACCGGACCGGACCGAACGTATTTCGGTCCGGTCATTAGTCCGGTGTTTTGGACCAATTCGGTCTTCGGTCCGGTCCGGTCTTACCAAAAAAGCCAATGATTATGCCTTATAGCACCGGACCGTACAATTTCGGTCCGGTCCTCGGTCTAGCGTTTTGGATCATTTCGGTCTCGGTCCGGTCCGGTTTTAGACCGATGCTCACCCCTAATTTCACGTCAACTTTTCTCTCCTAGATTAAACACTCAGCTTTTTCTCTTCTAGATTAAACACCGACCAAATTAAGACGACCGCGCTCATAATAAAAAATAACCCCATAAAAATTAATTAAAGAAAACTCACACAAAAACCCTGTTCATTTGTTCGGTAAATTGACACACCAAAACATGGTTGGGGGACACATCTGGCGACCGAACCATTCCGTCCCATTAGGCTGCTCACTATGGCAGTCGGTCTCGACCTGCACTTTTCGGTGTCACATTAGTTTTCTCTCTCCGACGAACTACAGGCGACTTTTTACCACTATAAGACGACCTTCATTTTTTTCATTTTTAATTTTTTTAACAACAAATTTAAATTTCATTAATAATAAAAAACATTATATAAATAATAAAAAACATTACATAACAACAGAATTCAAATCGTAATTAAAAAGAATACATAGATAAAAACGTAAACGCATTAAACGATACATAACACATTCTTAGATTGCTTGGTAAGTCTTGATCATTTTGTCTCTTTTATTTATGTTGTCAATCACCTTTTCTCTAGCCGCCTCCAAGATGGTTGCGATACGCTTATCTGATACCGATCTCAAACGCAGAGTTTGCAAACTGAAGGTTTTTAGTGGCTCGTCGAGAGGTAGCGAAGTCACCATCGTTTCCTCCTCAGCCCGGTCTAGATTCTGGAGCATATAACGATTTATCTCCCCCAACAAATTGTTAATCAACTGGTACTCCTTTTCTTGTTCCGTTCGTAGTCGGCTAATGATAGCATCTCGCACCTCATTTTGTTCGTTAGCCATAGTGTGTATATAGAAGTGGTTTGAATGTGTGAAAGAGTTGGATAAGAAGTTGTGTGAGAAAATAAGGAGATGGTGAGGGGTATTTATAATGAAAAAGTAACCGTTGAAATTTAAAATTTGAAAATATAAATATTTGTTGTGAACACAAGTTTGAGAGAATGAAAAGTGTGTTATTAATCAAAAGACCAATAGGTCTATATATAGATACAAAGAGATAATGCTTGAAAATACATTACAAACTTAAACTAAACTTAATTATTACGTTGTTGGTATGTTGACACTTCAATTTCTGTCCAAGCAGGATGATTTTTCAAAATACTTCAACACGCCATCATTGTGAAGGGATGTCCATACATAGTTTGAAATTCGGCTAACACATTTTTAAACAAAACGAGGTCAGAAGACCCGTTCTCGTCCATCCGTTGGACACCATCGTAAATGACGCAACAACTTTGAGACGAATAGAATTTTTCCATTTGGAGACGATGACATCGTATTCTCGAATAGTTCCTCCCATGTCTTTCTCAAAGTTATCAAAAACAACCGACCAAAACCCTTTTTTCGTGATGTCTCCTGACCCGTACGTTTCCAACGCGTTGCACCAAGCTGTACACAACGTTATTTCTTTCGCTGTTGTCCATGGTCGTGTCGTATTGGCCTTTCTACGGCGGTTTGAAGAGGAAGTCATTGTGTGTATAGAAATGAGAAGTATAAAATAAGTTGGTTGAATGTGTGTATAAAATGGTGTAATAAGTTGGGTATTTATAGTGTTTTAAAGTTTTTAAATTATAAAATTTTAAAAAGTTTTTTTTTAATTAAATTCAAAAATGGGCCGTTTATTTTGTTTTTTCCTTACCTCGACAACGGTCGTGACCTCGACAAATTTGAGTTGTTATCTCCGGCGACCGACACCGCGACCGACGTGCCACTATGGCGGCGACCGACGTCGACCGAGCTATAGTGGGCAGCCTTACCATTGATCCTCTATTCTTTTATAAATATACATATACTTTGTTTATTGTGTAAACCTTTCTTCTAGGCAACAAATAACAGGCCATAAGAATCCTATGAAATTGGTGTGCATTGAAAATTGTCAAACAACACTATCATTTGACATTCAAGCATGGAACCTAGATTTCTTTACAAGCTGTTTTTTAAACAATCTGCAGGTCCCATTCAGCTATAGAGCAGCTACACAAATTCAAGAAATATGGAGATATAGAACGTATAGGATTGAGATATCAAAGTACCGACTCTTAACCGTGTTTATTGTGTAACCTTTCTTTACAATACCTACATACAGCCACAGACACGGTTACTGGTTCCACAAAAACACCCATAAGCCAACATCAAGTCTCAACGGAAAGCATGATTATAATCATGATAACGGAAGTTTTTGTAAATAAAATGAGACAACCATTTTGATCCCACAAAACACAAAACCGCAGCAACGACCAGTGTGTTTCTCAAAGCAACAGATATCAACCCCTGTTTGGTTGCAGCCACAATAGCCACCGCAGCAACTGTAAACACCTGAAGAGACACTTCAAGTGCATTTAGGCCTTTGTATGCAGCACTACAGCTGCTGCAGTTCACCACATGGGTCCAGTACCTAAAACAATACAAATCAATGAGAAACATGTAATTTCAATATCGAAAATTTTCTTATACATTTGAAACCTCATCCTGGTTTTAATTCAATGAAAGTAACCTGTCCAAGAGCTGTTCTCTAGGAGGCGATGGCGGAAGAGACCCATCATATTTGTTTCCCCAATTTACTTTTCCACCTGCAAATTTATTTAGCCACTTTCTAAATGCAACCACATTTGCATCTGCTTTGGTTGGCGTAAAACAGAGTTTTTGCCACTCAGAAGGATCCGCTTCCATCACTTTTTTTTCCTACAAGTTACATAATTTTTTAATAAATCAAATACATCAGCTAGAATCAGGAATTGAGGTCAGGGTGTATGGTTTTACCTCTTCGTGAAGAAGATACGTATCTGAGTCAATAATCAAATTCTGGCCAATATGGTACATCCATCTGGAAACAAATCGATCTATCCAAACAGCAAAGTTTCTAGGGGAAGCAAATATCAATCTGCTATTACCAGGACTCACTGGCATACAGATAAAAATCAAAAGTGCCTGTTTAGGTGGTTTTTCTGGTGATTTCTCCTGAATCAATCAAAGTAAATATGTTAAGTACAAAAAAAGATAAGAATTGAGATATATTGTACTTAAGATATATGAATACCTTATTCTTATCTGGACTTCCACCCATTGTGATACTACCATAAAATAAACACGGAGGAACAAAGTTCCATGACCCATTTTGCTGGATTGCCGTAAAACCATTTTTGTCTATTTTCTTAACGTTTATTTCAAGAGGCCTACCCCCTTCACGATCTTGCTTAACAGTGAAAGAAGAAAGCTTATGTTAGACAGATGATTACCATTCAGCAAGAATTATGTTAAAGGGTAATTTGGATATAAGTTTTTTAGTTTGTCCCGTTTTAGATTTTGGTTGTCGTACTTTTTTTAAACTAGTCTCTGAAAGATGGATTTGAGTCCCATATGGGTCATTTTGTAATCCCTAAGATAAGCTTTGTTATATAAAATTTAGCATTATAGAAATAAACTGAACATTTTAATATATAAAAGTTAACATTTATAAAAAAAGTTTTTTTTTGTTACAAAGAGAACTAATGGATGTAGTACAATGACTAAATCGGGAGAAATGAATAAGTGTGTTGCATACTTGCATATAACCCAAATGAAAACACAAGATTTATGTATCTGCATAAATACTTATCTAGGCTGTGGTGTCCTCATTAATCCGTAATGGGCATATGGAACATGAGCAGGGTCCATCAGATTCTCAATCAAGATTTCGTACCTAAAAGTATCACTCACGATTAACAAGACTGGTAATTTTCTTTTAACATGATTACCTGAGGTAAACTGAAAATACAGACTAATATTTTATAAAACTTGCATACCCATATGGTATATCTCTATTAAACATCTGGCAAGTAAACGAAGGATCATCAAGTTCAGGGATATATGGAGGCTTCTTCTCTGATAAAATATCTTTATACTTAGGATCTGCATTCGGCCAAAACCAAACAATCCCATTTTGTACGGTACTAGGATAAACCGCCACACACGCTTTCTTAAATGTATGAACCTACATACACATTCTCATTAAAACCACAACACAACTATACACATAAACAATAAGGGGGTGTTTGGTTTATTTTAATATGAGCTTACTGAAATTTAGAAAAGCCGATAAACCTATTTTTAACATATTATGAACTTGAGCTTATGCTCAAGTTGATAAGCTCACACGCCATTAAAAACGAGCTTATCAGCTTTTCCGAATAAACCACACACCCCCTAAAACCAAAAACACGAACAGTAATATACCGGTGGGCCGTCAAGTGGCGCTTGAGGGATCAATTTACAATCACCAGAGCCACCAAAACACCAACCATGATAGACACATTGCAACCTACCCCATTGATCAATCCTACCTTCAGAAAGTGGAGCTAATCTATGTGGACAACTATCCTCAAAAACCTTCCATTCATTATCATTCTTATCCCACCAAACCACAACATCAAGTCCCATCACCTTTTTCCCATGTGGAGCCCTTTTGTCAAGATCACACACTGGCATGATCGCATACCACTCTGAATACCAGTCAAACTTCTCTTCTTGATCATTTTTTTTGCTTTCTTCGGTTTTTTCAGGCTCGGTCGAAAACGGCCTTGGGGTGATTGTAGTGAAGGTTTTGAATATGGGTTTAGTGAATTGTGTTAAATTATTGGGTTTTAAGGCGTATGGAAAGTTGAAAATTGGTTTTGAAAATTTGGTTTTGATGAGTGAAGGATGGAAAACAGGGGATGGAGCTCTGAGAGCTTTCATGGTGGATTGGTTTTTGTTTTTGTGTGAAAGGAAATGCTATTTTGAGGATTATGGAAATGAAAATGTGGTGAATATGGATCATGTGATTGTGGTTAAAGATATGCCACCCAAACACAATCTACATTTTTAAGGTTTTCTACTTTTCCCGTTGCAAAGTTGTGTTTGGCGGTTCCTTACATGGTTAAATTTTAGTAAACCGAACCATATTGGTAGTTTGTTATCGTGCCAAGTTACTTTTTTAACTCTGGTAAGTATTAAGGATAAGGATCAACAACTAATTTCACTTATATCATGTGTTAGGCATGCGTACGACGTCGTTTGACCATTAGTGGGTTCGTTTTGCGTTAACTCGCGTCGTTTGGTTAAGTGAGTCGTTGTTTGGTTAATTGGGTTGTTATTTGTTGGCCCGTTTTTGTTGTGAGATACCAAATCCAGTAACTTGGCATGTGTTCGTTATAAACTAGGTATCATATACTCACTTGCCATTACGCGTGCCGTCTTCAACACATAAGTAGTTAGATTTGAGCTCTCTCTCAGATCATCTCACTAATAAAATATAGTTAGAAGAGAAATTGTCACCAGTCTGCTAGGAGAGGTCTCCGACTGCAAGGGCGACTGGGGATCATGGATCGTTACCCTTGACAAGTCAACTCTACTTTCATCTGAAATCAGATTCCCTGCATTATCTGAAACAAAGTTAAGGGAGAACAGATATTATGGTTACTACTTCTTCATAAAATACTTCAGCTGTTGCATATATAAAATGGTTTTGAACGAATAAATGTGTTATGGCTGTAACCAACTAGCATAAAATACTTGTCATCACCCTTACTCCCTCTAATCTGCAACAATTCTAAATTTTCTCCCTAAATATGCTATGGCTGTAACCAACTAGCATCAATTATCCTACATCTCACCTTCCTTAGAATCAGCATTGCATAATTATCATCTCTTTTGAAGCTCTGAAATCAAGTACAGTTTATTGACGATGTTTAAAATTCAGCAATTCAGCAGGTCTAACTTAGTCAGTGTCATCTGGCTTTGGACAATTACGAGCATAGTGGCCTTTCTCACGGCAGTTGTAACACTGAACATTTGCAGCGGTTCCTGAAGATGTGGTTCGTAGAGTTTTCTGAATGTTTCCAGCATCATTATGAACATAGGTACCCTCAATGACTTCCTCTTGATCATATAAACGTCTTGTATTTCTGCCATCATTACCAGAATTCCTGCTTTGAATGTTTACTTTGTCTCCTTGAACAATTGCTTGATTTCCGGTGTTGGAGGAGGTACAAAGACGATTATTTGTTGGAGTAGATAAGTTTCGAGTAATTGCACGAGCAAGCAAAATCATTGCAGAAGTGAGTGGATCATCATAGTTATTTTGAACAGTATCTCCTTGATAGTCATCATCATAATCAACTACAGAAGAATGATGTGTGACATAGTAAGGTGTCGTAGTTCTGGATGAGGAACCCGTATGTGCCACCAATGCAAGAAGGTCATGTGTTTTCTTCAACTTCTTTGCTCTAGATGCATTTACCAGTTTCTTAAATTTTTGAAGATAATCAAAAAAATCTTCATAGGAATCCACTGTCAATCGTTTTGCAAGACGAACTTGAGTGACATACTTCAACCATTCAGGTTGTAAACAATTCAGGAACTTTGTGTTAACAGTGACAAGAGGATATTTGATGTGATTCTATTCCAAATTATTCATTAGCTGAGCAAAACGATTATATACGGAGACGAGTTCTTCTCCTGGATCAGAAACGAATTGATCGAACTCATTATTGAAACGTGTTTCCCTGTCAACCTGGTTACAGTTCCTCTCATTAAACGTAACTCTTTGCCACATGGCTTTTGCAGTAGTGCAAGCATCCACAGAGTTATAAATGTCATTTGGAATAGAGATTAGAATCAAGTTCATTGCTTCAATCTCAGCCTCATAGTGTTTCAAATCATCTTCACTTAAATCCTCTTCTTTTTACAACCTTGGTGCTTCAGTTTCAGAAAGAGTGAACACTTTAAACTCATATGGACCGTCATCAATTGCCTTATTAAGCCACTTTATAGTTTCTCGCTTTCGATTGAGGTATCTTCTAAAACGACTTGCCCATGGTATATAGCTACCTCTCTCAAGCATCGGAGGTATAGTCTCAGAACCGGCATCAACAAGAGATTGTTGATGTGCATTAGACGTTGACATTTCTTGTGATTCAAAACTTGGATCTTTGTAGACGAAAAAGAGTTCAATTTGTGATCTAACTGTCGAAACTCAGTAAGAAACGAATATCGGTAGCTACTGTTCTCGGATAAACTGTACTACAAACTCGGTAACGATCTCGGACAATACTAATCTCGGTTCGGAGCTTCAAAATTCGTTTTTTAATAGCCAAGAATTTGATTTAAACCATCATGATAGAACCGTAATAGTATCAATATTCAAAATTATTTTCGAAAATGAAACGTACAACCTCGATAGAACCGAAATTGATATTTTCCTTACGTTTAAATTCAAAAGTGACTACAATTTCGATATAACCGAAAATTTAAATCACTTTTCAATCCAAAAATCAGTTTGTTACTTTGAAAAATATCAATTTTGACACAAACTCGATAAAACCGAGTTTGTATCAATAACCTTGTAATGTTCCGAATTTGATATTCCCTAATGTAAAACTCGATTAAACCGAGAATTACGTATCTATTACAATGATAATGCCTGTACCGACAATGAAAATGAAATTCTAATTCACACTTTTCGATAAAATCGAAAAAATATGAATCCTATGAAACTCGGTAACACTCTTCCGAGAATGGTAAAAATAGCCTAAAGTATGTTTTTCGATAAAACCGAAAACACGTACACTATTACAACTTAGTAGAAACTCAGTAGAACATCCGAGAATATTAGTACAATCGTAAAACTACCGAATTCTATCAAACCATGGCTTCCGATATCGTAACGTTCAGAAAATGCTCAAAACCGGTAAAAAAAACTCACGTTTTCTCCATTATCGATCTCAAGAATCACAAATCATCGTGAATACACCTACCGAAAATGCTGAGAAACCTCAAATTTCACCACGAAACTCACGAAACTTACCGAATATGCAACCTCGGTAGTCTCGGTAACAAACATGATCACAAATCGGACACTCTCAAACTCTAATGGCGTATGATACCACTTGTTAGGTCTTGTTTTAGCTTAAATCACAAGATATAGAACAATGTAGAATATAGAGAATCAAAAGAGGGATGCAAGATTTCACAATTTCTAAATTTTATAACAAAAGGAAAAAATAAAGGGAAAAGTTGTTACAAGCCATCAATCATCTAATGAAGATTATGTGGTTATTTATAAGAGAGGGGGGAGGCTTTCCTTCCTTCTTTTATTTTTCTAATTATGCTAATTAGTCCTTAATCTTTGGTAAATATGCTATTTTTCACTTTTAGCATATTAAACCTTATTACAAACTACTTTCTTCTAAGTAAAATAAAGACTAAACACTAGAAATAAATAAAACCACTTAAAGTATCATAATCGACACTTTTATGATCTTAACATAAACCTTGCCTTATATCTTGCACGAAAGAGCCCCGTATGAATTTATAGAATGCCTCACATAAGTCACAATTAGATTTTTCACAAAAACCAAACCCTGTGCAACGCACGGGTGGTAACGCCTCGTACGTATTAAAAGATAAACATTATAACTTAACATATTAACTGCGAAGTTTTAATGATCTACGCAAAATATTAAGATTCAAAGGAAATTCCACGTTATGTGCATATTATATTCGTAAAAAACATGTGTGCTAAATATACTTTATTGTTATCTTAACCATTATCAGTATGGATTTGAATGAATATGTCAGAATATATTTTGGTATATTTTTGAAAATATGAATTTAGATTAGTATGTCATATAATTAAGGAGTATATTTTGATATATTCTTAAAAGATTTGGATGCATATGTCATATAATTAGGGAGTATATCTTGATAACAATGGAGTATATCTTTAATTTTTTTTTTGAAAATCAAACAAATTTCAAAATTAAATATTATATGTGTGTTCATGTCATCATTGAGGTGACATTCTATGTCATTAATTAGCCCCATATATATGGTATAGATAGATATATAAATATATATATATATATATAGGATAAAGATCAAATAAAAAGACAAATATTCGTGAGAAGGATAAAAAGATTTATTTTTTAAAAAAAGTTCTCAAAAAATTCTGAAAAAATTCCACAAGATCGTGTATGTTGGTGCATGAAAAAGTTGTAAAGGAAGTTTTTCTAAAAGTGGATAGTTTTGCCGAAAAAAATTTATTAAAAAAAACGTTTGTGCATTAAATCGGTTTTTTGTGCATCAAAAATTCGTTTTTGTACCCAACTTCTATTGACTTTTTGCATCAAAATTTTATTGCGCATCAAACTATAACAAGTCGAAAAATTTGTGCATCAAAATTTTTTTGTGCATCAAAATTTCTTTTTTGGCTATTAAAAAAACGTTTATAAAAATCAAAAATTAGAAAAATCTTTTACAAAGTTTTTATGCACCAACATACCTTGATTTAATTGAATTTTTTTTAGAATTTTTCAAGACTTTTAAAAAAATGTTTTCTTTGTATCCTTCTCACGAATTATTTATCATTTTATTTTGACCTTCCTCTCTATATAATATACTATATATATATATATATATATATATAGATATATATATATATATATATATATATATATATATATATAATTCAATTACAAACACTTTTTTTGTACAGGAACTACTAGAAACCATTTTGGACAATGAAATCGTAGTATATTATTAAAAACTTTTCTTAATTAAAAGGGTATAATAGTCCAAAACAACATTTTAATTTTATTTTGAATTTTTTTTATATATTTAAAAAAACGTTTTTTTTTATTTCCTTAATTTTCGGAATTAATTTTTTTTTAAAAATTTTTATACTTTTGTAAGTATATATGTTTTTTCAGAAATTAAGGTGCATATGTGTATTTTTTTAAATTAGTAAATTTACATATGTTTCTTTCGTAGAAATTGTCTTTTTTGGGACATAAATATTTTTTTTAAATGGTAATTGCATTATGTTCATGGTTTATATTTTTTAATCTTTGAATTTATACAAAAAAAGATAAACATATACATTAAACTCTAAATTTAATAACAAGCAAAAACCTAAATACAATACACAAATTGTTGATATCAAATGAAATAAATTAAATTATATATGGATATGTGCAGAGATTAAAAAACATGTGTGCAGCTTCAAGACATATATGCTCGGGTTCGATAACATATATGCACGCATCGAGAACATTTATGCACCATCTAAAAAACATATAGAACATGTGCACTCTTTCAGGAACATATGTGCATGCGTTACTTTCTCATAAATTCGTTTAGGAAAAATATGAGTAACTTACTAAGACTATTGCACGCTACGACTTCTCAGTCAATTCATTAAAACATATATGTACGCTTTCCAAAAATTAATACGCTTCACGTCTTCTTTTGTGGGTGCCGTCTTGCTTTAACGCATAGGAAACATACATGATCTATAATTGACGAAATCACATTTATTATTGAATAACTAACTAATACAATCATGAAAGTACCAAATATAAATCATGAAAGATACAAAAATAAGCGCATATAACTTTAGTTGTGAAACCAATCAAAGAAGTATCCCTCATCACTCCCAGTAAACAACACAATATGGGGTGGATGTTTTCGTTTTGACATTTCCCTATTGGTTTGTTTAAAAAAATTCATAACTAAAACAAATAATAAAGAAACAACCTATCTTAGATTTGAGATTTTGGCACCAATGTTTATGTTTTAATCAAGGTGACTATTTTTGCCTTTTTAAAAAATAAAAACTAAAATTCTAACTTGTTCATAGGACCTTATTTTATCATTTGGAACATAGCCAACGAATTCAAAGCTATACGTCTTCAAAATGATTGAATTCTCGAATATATATTTAGACGATCATTTTTCATGCTCACAGAGTAAGGTCGAAAGGGATTTGAGCTTTGATTCAATAGCTCAAAAACTGTTTACACAAACTTTTTAATTTCAATTAATCCTTTGTTTAACAACATCTGACAAACAAAAAGGACACAAGCCTCTCATTTTTAAACTTAGCTATAAGTAAACTAACTTAGTTAAGTAATTTTAAAACGGAATTCACATAAGGTTGTGAAAACATTAACATTGACAATAAACATGAAAAATATTGAAAATGAAGACAAAGTATATGTTCAAACAAAACCAAAAACATTAATATCTCAAGTTTAACTCTTTGTATGAGTGACCACTCAAGTCATCATTGTAACGCAAACATTTTGTACTTGAATCAAAGGTTTATATGACAAGCGACTTACTATCTTTATTATGCAACCTTTGATGTCGGATACAACAGTTTATTTATCAGAAACCCGATACGTAATTACAAATATAGTGATTTATATCAGATCAATCATGTTTGCTAAATTTCTAAAATCATTTTGCGCCGTAAACTTTTTTGTTATGGGTAATAGTCTTTATATTTCCGATTTCACGGATCAAAGATTAATTTTATATACTAAACGAACTAGGCAATAATCAATATCAAAAACAAAACGTAAATGTGATTCATGACTTACCTCCTAGCAAAACGAAAAGTAGATCGCGATCGAAATCGAACATGCGCTTGAAACACCCACAAAAAAATCTATACCCAACGAAACCTGATCGAAACTAAAACCCCGAACACAAACTCAAAACTTCACGAACGAACCATAATGTCCACCAGTGCGAACACGAACGACTGAATCACCCGAGCAGACTTCAAAACTAGGCTACCCACGACGTGACGTACCCGACTCAGATGTAGTGTTAAACATCAAAAACTCAAGTTAGTTTTGCTAGTAGGCACTGTGTTTTACTTTAGGATATTGTGAAATAATTATGGATACTGGCGTTATTATATGGAAGTGGCATGGAGGAATTCATTAAGTGTAAACACGTGGAGCGAAAAGGGAAAGGATCGTTTTATTTGAGAGATGGATTTCAAATGTTAACCTATAGATACAGATTTATGAAGAAAAAAAAAAGAAGATCAGTAGGAGATGGCAGATATGAGGCAGTGTTGGGGCGCTGGCGAGAAAAAAAAGAGGCAGACAAAAAAAAATGAAATGCTTGCCCCCTAATTATTTGGAAGATTATCTCAAAAAGAATGTCGGCAGAGTTTTTTAACAATTATTAATTTTTAAAATTCCTTTAATACCCCTAACTAATTTATATAACTGTTTATCCAACACCCCTTTTAGTTACTATAAACTACACTTATGGCAACAAGTCTTCATCATTGATTTATTAATCCTATGGTTATAATTTGGTTCTTAGGTTTGTACAAAAAATTGGGTTAGTTTTGTATTGAAATACATTATTATATATATATATATATATATATTATATATATTATGAGGTTTAAAAATAAAAAGACAAATATTCGTGAGATATATAAAAAGAAAACTTTTTTTTAAAAAGTTCTAAAAAATTCCATTAAATCAGGTATGTTGGTGCATAAAACTTTTGTAAAAAAAGTTTTTCTAATTTTGAGTTTTTATGTCACACCAAACCAAAAACCAATATAAATATTACATCACTTCCCAATATTCAAACGCCACCGCACATCTCATTCATTAATCAAATTTAGCCACCATTTTCATCTCTCACCTACTAACAATAATTAATCTCATAATTATTTTTTTCCTTTCTTTGAACACAAATCCATGAACAGTGTATCACAAACACTCTTTTGATTGTCGAAATTTAAAACTGATCCTAAGGTTTCTTGTATATTTGCAAAGAACCTGAGATCTTATTTTTTATATTTATTAAAACGTCTCGGGTAAGATTTTATCATTTATATTTTCAAAGAACCTAAGATCTTGTGTTCTTTTATTTTTATTGTTTGTTTTATTATTAAACCTATGAGGAAGTTCTTTTAATTTTCGAGTCAGATTTGTTGATGTTGCCAACCTTTGTGATAACCTGTTATCTTTTAATTTGGATCTCCTTTTGCCGCTTTATAATTTGGATCTCTTTTTTTCTTTTGATCTCTTTTCTTTCGTTTAATATATAGAGTTTAATAAAACAAACTTTTTTTGATGTATTTGTTTTTTTTCCCATTGAAGTAAGAAATGAGGTTATATTATGTTGGAATTATCAATTGTATTTGTATCATTTATATATCATACACTTGTACAGTTGTACATGAAGCGACGAAGATGCGTTATGTATGACATTTTTCAAGTGACGAACTATGTTTCTTAACACTTTATTTTTTGACACACTTGATTTGATGTTACGATTTCAAGTGAAACACTAAGTTTTTTAAAACACAAAGTTATATATCAATGTAAAAAAAAAGTATGTTATTTTATTTTTGGCTACGCGATATTCAAAGATTAGTGTCTCATAAATGAGATAGATATATGTATCGAATTTTTTGGTTTTTTAACATTGATACATTTAGACGTTTGTTTAATTAATTGAAAAAATGGTGTATAAAGTAAAATAAAATGTTGCATGGCACATTAAAAAAATATTGCATGGTACATGTAAGTGTTCCTTTCACTTTTTTATTAACACACTATTTTTTGACATACTAAATTTTATGAGATATTTTAAGTGACACTTGTTTAATTAATTGAAAAAATAGTGTACAAAGTAAAATAAAATGTTGCGTGGCACATTGAAAAAATATTGCATGGCACATTATTTTTCTTGACATACTAGATTTTATGATATATTTTAAGTGACACACTTAGTTTCATGATACAACTAGCTTCAAG